>QRAM01000012.1:131571-393689 GCA_013436055.1 Halocynthia roretzi
TTTTTCGAATCAAAGGCAATACCGGCCCGTTCGGTTTTTACCTCTGTCAATCATTCCTCTTGATTCTAAAATTAACTTCCTTTCAATGCATCGTTTTTACAGGCTCTATTTATCTTCAGCGTTCTATACTACAAACCCCTAAGATATAATAAAACGTACGAATATCCGGCGTGGGCGATCGTGATTGCTTGGATTTTAGCCCTGTCCTCCATGCTATGGATACCTGGTTTTGCTGTATATCGATTTATAGTCGCTAAAGGATCACTAAAAGAGGTCAGTATTGTCTGATTTGTTATGTATAACATGTCGTTCAGAAGATACTATGAGTGTAAGTTAAAGTAAAGTATAAGCTATGCACTAAGTATCGTATTTGCTTTTCAGAAATGGGTAGAAATCACTACCAGCGAATATGATGATTCAAAACGTTTAGCTGGGTATGATTATGGAATTGCTTCATCCGAGGATATGAAGATGACTAACAATAAACCAGGTAAAAATAATCAATGCACACAATGCCGTTTTATATAAGCTAAGTTTATTTATAATCCCGTGAACATTGATTGAAGCAGAACTAGATCTAATTTGATTTCTGTTTGTACAGATATTTGGTTATTCAAACACCTTACAAAATCGTTTAAACTTTTACTCACAGATGACGTGGAGAAGTTCGAAGTGAACATTGATTCTACCCCGCTGTATGAAGATGTGGTGAATGATTGCAAGAGAGATCTAGAAAGTAATGATAATCCTCAGAAAGTAGAGGACTGAGATTACGAATATTGTCGTAGATCGGTCAATTTTGATTACTAGAAACCACTTTTCTACGTTTTGTATATCATGAGCATTTAGTTATAGTTTCACGAATGCTTCGCTTAGTTTTTTTTCATCGATATATTACACAATTTTCAGCGCTAACAGATCTGAACACGAACAGCAGTGACGTATTATCCATATTCTTTACAACTGGAAATAAGTTAAACTTTGAATAATTTTTGCACTGTTTTTGCCCTTTTATTTGTGATATCATTTAACAACATAGGTTGTGATAGATGAACTACAATGTCAGAAATAAATGGATTTTATTTCGATTCACCATTTTTCATTTCATTCCATCGTTAGTGATAGTATATGAGGTTTACACTGTTTACTCTGTAAACCACCTAGTGGTGAATATCTGATCAAATACAACACCACACAATTCTTAGCTATGATCTTCTGAATTAATAATACCTAGTTGACATATTCTATTCGTGATCTTTGAGCTGCTGCAGAGTCGCTTTGCCTTAAGTAAGACGACAAAACTCTTGTCTTGTCTTTGCCCGTTTGAATTGAATTAAACGCAGTTAGCAGTTCAACTTATCAAAATTACAGGAAGCTTGGTGTACTGATATGAGATGACGAATCCGCTGTGTTGACTGCAATACGTGCGTGTAAGTCTTGCAACCTAATCGATATTGTTGAAACACAGAGCAGCTATTATATAGTTACCTCCCTTTGTGCTAATTCAAGTGGGTTGTATACGCACGGTATCACAAATTATACATTCTTTGTGTTATTGTCTATTTGAAGTCTTTACGGATATGAATCATTTCCGCGCGTCGCACGTAATGATTTCGATCTGTGCTAGTATTTTAAACAGTAGAACCACATTAGCAGATGGCTGCTGGTCGAACTGATGCACTAATTTCGACGTATTCAATCAATTACAGAGCAGCAAAGACCAATTCAATACTACAAGTCATTAGCGCAGTGTATTTGGCCGGCAGTATAAGCAAGGGTTTGCCTGTAGTACAGTTATTTTTTTACTTCTGGAGAGGTTAGAGAATATTAGTTAGTACAAAACCTATAAGCAGTTCTTGAGTTTACAGCCTTGCCACGTCGATGTTAATCGGTATATTCTCGTTACAGTTACATATGTATACGAGGTAGTAGTGTACACTATTTCCTAAATGCTCACTAGCACAAGAACTTAAGGCGTAAAAGTTCTAAAGATGTCATCTGGGAAAATCCAAGAGTGGGAGAGAAATGTACGTCAACTGCACTATGAAGCGGACAAATGCAACCCGATTAAGATCTCACAAGCCTGTAACGAACTCCTTGACTTTTGTAACACACAAGAAGAATCGGATTACTTTTTGAACAAACCAGCGAAGAAAAAAAATCCATGGAAACCAGAAAAGGGCCCATGCGTTATTGTATGAAGAACTAATGACCAGTTTCTGCCATATTTGATTACTCAATCGACTCAGATATCGAACTAAGTATATGAAAATCATGGCGTATGCTCATGAAAACCGTCTATTCACTGTTACTATTGCAGTAATCTAAACTCTATTATTAGTTTTTATATAAGGAGTGCACGTAAATTATTGATAAAATATATATTTACGGTCATAGTGCAACGCTAAGAGCACAAAGCTTTTTGAATATTTTCAAGTACTACCGAAATAGGATGGGACCCAATAAGATCCCCCTCCACCCACACGAATATAAAAAGATAGCAATAACCAGAAGAAGGATTCCCGGTTATATCTAACGGGAAGCTTACAAAGATGAATTTTTATAAAGCAGAAAGGATAGTATGACACTATCACGCAGCACTTGCCAGATATATTGGTTTTGTCAAATTCTGTGTACCTCAGTGTTCGTCAGTTGCTGTAAATTGAAAATGTTGAATTCTTATTTCCAAGAAAATATATAACGTATAACGAAAGTGCATATACGTGTGTGCTGTCATTTCGCATAGGCATGCATGCAATGAAATAACCAAACGTTGCCAAATCTGTTGAGTCAACTACCGATGTTGCGTGTCATTGGTAACATCTATTACGACATTACTGCAAAGGGAACTGCTGACAAACACCCTGCAACATATTAATACCAAAAATGTTGTTGGCAAAATCGATCGCCACTGAGATTGATTAATTTTTTGATTGAAAGAGACGAGTATTTTCGGAATTTAAAAAAACCGGACATTATTTATGGTCGGTAATGCAATGATTTTAACATGTACGAATGTTACGTATATCGTTGATTCTTATTCTGCCACTAAACGGCAACTACCCACATTAAAAAATTACTAATTATTACTGCCTGCTATTTCTTTCATTGTAGATAGGCGGCAATGTGATATTTTAGTAGGGCTGTGGAAAAAAGCACAATTTACAGCCTAGCTCCAGCTTGCGCCGGTTACACGACGCAGTGTATAAATATCGAACTGACTGATATTAAAAACGAGCGCTAGGTCATAATCCATCATTCGTCTCTAAAGAAACTCATATACAGTGGTGCTTTGTACTTCTTAATTGATCCGTTTTATAAGCCCGTTCGATCTCTGAATTGTTCGAGGTACGAATCAATTTTCCCCATTAAAATATAATTGAAAGTCAATTAATTCGTCCCTAGACCAGAGACCAGAGAAGAAAATGAAAGGAAAAATGGGCACTGAAAAATAAACGAAAGTAACGATTTATGCGAGAGCGAGAAACGAATTGGGTGCACAGCAAATGACATTTCGCAGCTTTCGTATTTTTGTTTACTATGTGCGCAGTCCGAACGTCGGAGCATCGTTAGAACTTTGAATGAAATTTCTCCCAAAATTTTAGTTCGAAATCTGTAACAACCTAACGACCAACAAAACTTACAACCGTTATCACGACTGCTACTACGGCTGTTCCTCATACTTAGGACCGTTATTGCCACTGTTCCCTCAAAGATGTGCTTGTGTGCACGTTGTGCAGCAAGCGTGACGAGAAAACTCAATGTCGTTAAATGCGGAGTACCCGTATCGTGAAAAGGAAATTATGTAGAGAACATATGTTATGAAGTGCGCATGTTGGCAAGTGTACAGATGGTTATATTATATAGTATTCAAAAATGTGGTAATCTATTGACTGTTTTACTGTATTTTCTGAAACGTTAAATCACATGAAGGTGACCTTAAAACTGCATTTAGGATACGGCAAGCTAGGAAGTAACTACATGCAAGCAGTAACCTAATTTCCCTGATATTCCGTTATTATTGCCGAAATTTCCTCACAAACTCCGAAACTAATAAGCCCGGAACAAATCATTTTCCCGCCATCACGTATAATACGACAACAATGACTTTCGCATTATCCAATCAAACGGGAGTTTTCGGGCGAAGAATTATGACGTCAGAAACTCCGGTGTGAACGGTGTTTTTAGACTGAGGTATAATTCAAATCTAAAAATTCGGAAATGGTGATTAAATCTAATTTCCGTTCTTCGGGGTCTAAGTTCTCTAATTCGCTCGTAAATTTAAATTTATATTCCACGGCGTTCATTTAACACTTTCCATTGCTAAAGGGCCGTTTCTGCTGGCAGGGCAGAGAAACAATGATTATATTTTAATTCCAAATCAAGAGCGTAATGGATCTTATTTTTGATTGCTACGCTTGCAATTATTAGTCAGAAAGAGTAAACGCTAGTGATGGAATTTCGTTGTAGACAGTTATGTGTGTAGAGATAAGGTTTTCAGATGTGTTAAACCGTTGTTATAATCTCTGTCGCCATTTTTTTATAGAACTGCTGGTCAAAATCATGGTCACTGTTCTGTTGCTGATTCTAAATTACGATCTGGAATAAATCACAATACCTTTGTCGACTAGCAAAAGTTTTGTAGACAGAAAATGATTGACATGACAGCTGTTGCAATGCAATACAGTCTTTGTCAAGGTGTAAAGATCTACAATATCTAGATCCTAAATAGAATGCGTTGATATTTTGCATCTCTTGGTGTGCTGTCTTGGTCATAGTTATCGCAGGAAGAAGAAGATAGTTAGTTTATTTTCAGGGAAATGTAGTGTTATATGCTTAGCTTATGTTAGGCTAGGTTTGCTGAGGGTTAGGTGAAGGAGAGATGACACTCCCGGACCTTTTACTTTCCTTACTTTTCGTTCGCACAGACACACAGATAAGCTTTGGAGCGTACTTAGGTTGGGAAAGTATCTAAAAAAATGGTAGACAAATTTCAAGACTTTAACAACATGATTTCGCCGAGTATGCAGTACAGCGCTTGTTATAAACAAGTACACCAAATGCCTTTTTCGATGACTGCATCTCCTCCTGAAGGAGCTAGTGCTGCGCTACCGAGCAATGCTGGATTGGGACTAATGGCTGCGGCAAACGGACAACGCTTTGGAACGGTTATTCCCAATAGAATATTCGTTGGAGGGATAGATTTTAAGGTTAGAAATGTGAACAATGAACTATTGTTTTTTAAGTAAAGCATTATATGTTTTTCACCGATCTGCTTACGTAGTGTATTATATGTTGGAGTAAGACTGAAAATATGGATTCTGTGAAACAGCAAACACACTTGTTATTTACGATACATACACAATGCTTTACTGCATTTTAGACCAATGAAGAGGATCTGCAGAAGTTTTTCAGTGCATTTGGAACAGTGAGGGATACAAAGATCATACGTGACAGAGCCGAGGTCTCCAAGGGGTGAGAAATTTAGTACCTTGTAGCGTCAATTTTTAGAATACTCCTCTTACATTGAACCATCGACGTATTTCTGGATGTGTCTTATCAAGGGTGTTTGGTTTTACGCTTTAACACCCAAGGAAGCAAGACATATTAGAATTTGTCACAGTACAGTAACGCATTTAGCGAAACTAGTATTAATATCGAATTTTCTATAATTATTTACTACTTTCTGTACTGTAATACGTTGCAGATATGGATTTGTTACATTTAACTCATCCGAAGAGGTGAACAAAGTGAGAGACCAGGCAAGTATTGAATTTTATACCAGCTTGAATTTATTCAGTATGTATGTATCTTTGCCACGCACGTATACAGTTACAGAATCTCTTGTACTTGTGGTGCAAAGTCCTTCTAATAGGATATTTTGATTTGCAGGAAGATTGTTTGTATCTCAATGGTAAGAAGCTGAACATAGGACAAGCAGTGAGGAAACCACAGCCATATTTTCCAAAGGGTAATGTTCAGCTATGCTTGAACTCCAATTACATAATTAGAGCATACAAAACTTTGTTTCCATTGCAGACCTTCACGTTCCTGGTCCGCTGTGCAGCTGGGTCATCCATCCGGGAGGTTACGCCTCCTATACCAATTCAAATGGCATTACCTACTTTTTACCTGCTCCCCAGCTTCTATCACCACAGGTTCCACAAATTTACTAGATATATTGATCGTTAGATGCAAGTGTCTGCCTAACAATGTGTCAGACGTCCAGTAACACATATTAACATCGTATTTCATTAGGTCGCCTTGCAGAATCAGCATCCGTATGTAATGGCATACAACGGGTCTTGCGCAGCAACAGTAAACAATTTAGGTCATCCTGTTACACATTACGCTCAAGGCAATGGAGCCATGCATCCAATCCAGGCTAACTTAGCCTTGCCTTGGAATCCAACACAGGTACTAACTATATTTACATTTATGTATAGTACAATAGTGAAAAGCGTGAAATCCGTAATGAATGCAACTGCTTGATCTATCAGCCTGGTTCCTGCGGACAACTTTTGACTTCCGTCCCTACAATCGAACAGAATCAGCCAATGAACGTCAGCATGATTCCAATAGCATCTGCAAATTCCTTATCTCCAGCAAACATTGCTCCGACTAGTCGAACGCCTAATCCAGTAAGTGAAACAAATAGAAACGAAACTGTTAACCTACAGCTCTTAGCAATTGGTGATTTCATCTACACAGCAATGTAACAAGGGAAGTCCTATGCTTGCCGCTGCTATCCCACAAACACATATCCAAATACCAACGAGCTATGTTTGCTCGCCGTTGCCTGCTGGTCACCAATCTGTTCCATTACGTTTTGCTTCTCATTCCGTTCCTCCGATGTTTCACACTTTTACGGAATCTTCTCAGCCTTTAGCACATTCGGTCAATTTCTCGCGTCAGGTATGTAGTAGTTGTTACTGTTTATATATATTATATTTCACTCAAGTTCAAACCTAGTCATTTGACTTGAGTTGATGCAGAATAATATGCAGCATTTTCAGTTTAAGATATCAACTGACACAAACTCAACTGACACAAACTACATAACATTCTTGATTTTCAAGGGCCAAGTGATCCCAACGGACAACTCTGGTGAAATGACTGCAGTAGCGCTTCCCGATGGAAATATAATGTCGGCATATGGTCTGCAACCAACTACCGCTGCCATATATCCCACCCATGGCCAGTTAGGAATGCCAGACATCAATATGCCGATGCAGTATGCACCTATACCAAGCCATCAACCAAGTGAGGTTTTAACGCCACCTCCAACTCCAGAAATCCAAGCACAAACCAAATGAAGAGATTGACCAAATAAAGAAAGAATTATGAAACGGTTTTCGCAAACCCTAATGCGACAATTTAAAACGATATGCAGTCACAGCTGACCGCGGGGGTTGTGTTTTATAGCTGGTGAAAGACGTTGAAATGACTACTTTGTATATAGATTTCAGTGGTAAAATAAACTCTTGTGTGGTGATATAGGAAAATGTACTTTTACAGACTTTGAAAACTTGGGAGTAAGTCTGCTCTGCAACACAATGGTGTTTACATACAAATCTTTTATAGCATAGTAATGTAAATAGTGTATATTCTTTTTCCCATGATAGGTGGGTTTATTTATGCTTGGCAAGTTGTTCTACGTCCTGTTTTGTAAAAAAAATGTCTGATTATTGAATATCACAGAACTACGTATATAAACAATATATATAAGGCACTACTCTATACATATATATGTACCTAAAAATCATATTTCTACTTATGACAACAGATAGATAATGCCGAATCGAATTCCTTGCTTGATATTGAAATGATATATTGTAAAAATTAAATAAATATGATTTTTGAAGAAGCTGTGGTTGAATCACGGGCTTTATTTGTCATATGACTGAAAGAACCGCGAACCAATAACCAGCGGATCGAATAATACAGAAACTATAGCTCATAGGCCTCAACCTCAGCCAAGAGGAGTATTTCGATATTGTATACGACGAAGAATGAACCATACAATTCATTTTGCATAAAAGGATGAAGAAATAGCTGCTGTTTGGGCCTCACACATCCCGCAAGTCACCCGTAAATCGAAACGTACCAGTACACTATTGCAGAATACGTAACTAGCATTTATGTAATCTACGAGGTGGCTTGCTTTCCGCCTATTATATAATCAGTTACCGTATGCAAATATTAGTTGAGCAGTTAAGTTTATCGAATATAATGCACGTTACTGATTAATGAGAAAGCGGAACTCATCGCTAAATGTTTTCAAAACCTTGGTAACGTTTGCCTTATTCAGCTAGTCATTCGGCAGTGACGTTTAACATTACTGGAGATCATTTTGATAAGATCAGTACACAATGGCCGATGTTGCCCAGAAATCGTACCAGTTTGGTTTGGCGTCAGGTGGATTGGGATTGTTGTTTGCAATAATATCAATCGCATCCCCGGAATGGACTGTCAGTGGCGGGACAACAATTGGATTATGGACACTAACTGACGTAAACGGTCAAAGTTACTCGTGGACTGAACAATGGAAATACAGTGGAGGTAATACATTTTACAGAAATTTAACAGTGTTGAGATGGTAGAACATTACATAACGTACTAAATAAAATACTACCAAAAACGGAAGCACATTATAGGTTCGAAATCAAGTCCCATACTTGACAATATGTCATATTGTATACATCAGGTTGAAACTAGAGGAACTCACATACAAAGATTTGGATTTACCAGCAAATATATAGGTCTACTACTGTACCAAATATTGTCGTAAAATTGTAACAGATTTTTACTACTCGGACTGGATGCAAGCCTGTCGTGGAATGATGATGAGCGGAGTAATGATTGCTGGTTTCGCAGTGATATACAATCTCTTCGCTTTGTTTAAGAAAGAGTATTCAATGATCAGCGGGAGGATCCTAATATGCTACTACTTTCTTGCTTGTAAGCCTTACATATTTTTAAATACCGTAGCCAGTATTTATCTAGTAGAAGATTCCGTAGTTTTTTTATTTATTAGCAAGCCTAAATTAGTGAACGTTTTCCCAAAAGTTCATCAGCAATTCCCCATTCCAGCCTTTCAACATAATTTCTTGAGTTGTCATTCTGTCCACCACAAAACTACTTTATTTAATGTGCTTTATCATTTGAAAATTTTCCTCACTACCCAGCCTTCCTCCTTCTGATTACCGCATGTGTATACTCAAGTGAAATACCTCAGCCTGTATACGAAGCTGATAAGATAGTCGATTACATATATCGAGGCGGCTATGGATACTCTCTATGGCTGTGCTGGATAGGCGGAGGATTGTTAATGCCAGCTGCAGCCGCAACGTATGAGGGAGCTTACCAATCAACCGTGGCAAAAGAAAGGAAAATGTTGCTAGATAACAGTAACGTCATTGGCAATGATAGAGTCACCAACAATTACGTGTCTCCAATGTAATTATTATGCAATGCACTTTGTACTACATGTTTGTATATATTGAATATTTCAAATTATCATTCTGTCTCGACGTATCGCAGGTAATTGTCCGTGTTCCTAAATTTCGCACATTTAATAAAAGCTGATTTATATGCACTGAGTAGGCTCCCATCACCAGATTACTTTGGTACGAAGCTCATCGGGATAGGGGTAGCTGGGGCAAATGCCCTGGGGGCTGTACCTTGCCAAGGCACAGCCTTCCCAAAAAAAAAGTAATACAATGAATGAAATGCCTCGTTTTCCCTGGGACACATAAAATTGGATGGCCTTAGTTTGGCCCAAAAATTGGCAGAATGACACATACAAGGATGTACTAAAATAAAAACGCATAAGATAATGTAGATTTACGACCAAGATACTCAAGAAATTTCTAATGACTGCACAATGTGCCAAACCAGTGACCCATTCTGTATGTTCATTGACATATCATGTAGTAAGTTAAACTCCCATGTGAATCGGATGTTACACAGATTAATTGACTTTTATTGTTCATCGATACATTTTTACATCATACGTGAGTGACGTTATTCATAAAAGCATTTAATAATAATTACAGCAATAACAATACTCATTATTGCTGAAAGATAAAGCAAATATTTCATTAGGTACATCGAGAAAATTTGAAAAAAAATTAAATCGCACCAGTTCATAAAATGCCATTCAATCACAGGACAATGAGTGCACTGGAGACCCTTCTACCCATCTAATTTAATTAAACTAATGCATGCTTATCCAAGATTCACTTATTTTGGAGTCAAGAAGTTTGACAAAGGGGTAGAGAGTTGAAAAAATTCATGCTAAAAGTATTATTTTTAAACAGTTAAGAGATAAAATCAGTTCTAAAACAGCAGTAAAGATATGTTAGAAAAGGGAAGGCTTAAAGTTAGGCGCAGTAAAAAACAAATGACACGAACAATCCGAGTGACGCCGGTAATCCAGTCTGACATGAGGCAAGCGCAATTAATGCATCACATAAGTACATTTACAGAAAAAGCACCTAAATAGCGAAGATAAACTGTGAAACATGTGATCATTTTTGAATACTTTCTAGGCGACTAAACAGACGAACCCGCTTGCTCGAAGCAGTCGCGCTACGAATAACTTCAAGCCATCTGGACAAAAAATAAGAAGGAATATGAATGAATCACTCTTCTGTTAATTCTATATCCATATCAAAACTAATATCAAGTGTGAATGAACTCCGATGAAATTACAAAAATAAAACATCAACTGACCTGGAATACGTGTATTCGCTTTCAGCACGGAAAAAATATACATGGGTCTTAAACTGCAGTTTGAAAACAAATTCCTTTTGAATGTTGTCAATGGAAGCAGGAGCTGTAGCTGAATATCCAAGCAGTGGAAGACTAGCCAAAGGAAACTCATCCTGAATACCAAAAAAAAGATAACATTACAGAATGAAATAAACATTCATATCCAACAAGTACCAGCACAATACCTGATGAGATTTGTAGAAAAACAAACAAAAGTTTGTAAAGACAACCCAGAGTTTTTGCCATCCATTGGAATTTTTGAATTTTCGCAGAAGATAACCAGACAACTGATTCTGAAAAATAGCAGAAGGCGATACTTACATAATGAAAAAGTAGTGTGACAACCTCAAAGGAATTACAGTACCTGATACTGATACCCTGACCTTTGACTGTTCTATATTGCTTCTTAGTAACTATGATTCGTGAACTAAAGCTGTTTTTAACCTTATGTCACTATCTATGAGCAAGCTGTTTTCTACAGTATTGAAATTCTGAACTTCATTCAAATTATTTGATCCGAGTCTAGCCTGACAATATACACGGTAACAGGATTACAGATGTGAATTTGTCAATTTGATTTCCTCCATGAAACATACAACACAGATGCTTCTTCCGGTGGTGATGAGTATACTTCGAGTAAAACGGTTTAAAAATTATATACAACCATTATGGTATGCAAAAAAACGAAGAATAACAATCTCGAAATTTTAACAAAAGATAAGAAGAGAATATTACCAGCAAACTGGCACTTAACAACTTACTTGAAGTGATATAAGGTAGTCATTTGCACTGACACTAGTGTTTCTGTGCCAACAAACATGCATCGTAGTATTGGTGCGCTGTTGCGAATTTTGCTGCTGAATCTTGTCACTTGGATCGAGTGAATTTCTGGAAGAACTCGAATCATCTGACTGATCCATAGACTGATTGCTAAGAGGTCCTAGAAGAAAATAACAGAAAACAATTATTTACAGTGTATAGACACGGAAAATTTAAAGATATTACTATCATAAAATTTAATAGAGATAGTAATGCTATATTGATCCTATATTGAGAGGATTCACTTCACAATATGGAAACCAAAGTACAGCTATAGAATATAATAGCAAATCTGTTCATGATATCGAAGGCGTATTTGTATATAATTTCATAAGGTCTCCTGCTGGTATGATTTTCAACTAATACTGAGATTTAGCACTACTGAAATGTTTTCAAGTTCTGCTTAACAGCAGAAAATACTCACTGTCAGAATCTCCTGCGGTCAATGGTGAATTATAAGTGACATCCTTGCTGGAATTGATGCAAAAGTTTATATCCTCGATCCATTTGAACATCTCTTCTTGCGTTGATGCAGCAACGACTACGGTCTTAGCACCAGATAAAATACTGAAGCAGTTGGGGACAGCTCGTTCGCTGTCATTTATTTCAATCTGTCATGGAAAACAATTTCAAAATATTTGCATTTGGAACGATTTATAATTTGATTTTGAATAAACCTCAACTTACTATCATTCCTTGAAGTGGCAGTTCTCCGTGCACTTTGAATTGGTTCGTAGAAGTGACACCTTTACTTGTGTATAGCAGACAGCTCGAAAACAGGAAAAATAATCGCTGTTGAAATCCCTTCCTGGAAAGCTTGTACAAGCTTCCTTCACGAACAAACGCCTGATAATTGTAAAAATAGTATGTATAAGATGGAAGACTATTGGAACTGATAAAGTATTTGAAAATTTTCAACTGCGATTAGGTTTAGGCTATAAATTTGCCTCCCATAATAAACTACCAAATACAAGATAAAGTCGGATCACTTAAACAGATGTGGAGTAAGACTTTGCAGGGGCATGAAGAAGCGAGGACACACCATCAAGAAAACAAAGATCAGAAATTCTCGAGTTTTGAAGGTATTTATAAACATTAACCAAAAATACTGCTCCAACCTTCTCATTCAGCAAGAGATTGTCAACCCCAATCAAATCATGGCGTAGTTGTGCTAGCTTCTGGAAATTGTGCGCTTCCTTCAGCCGTGACTGTAGTGTACCGTTGAGTGTTGTAACGGAATCTAAGGCATATTTCAAGCTGACATGCTGCAGGTCCACACCATCTGCAGAATACTGACTGCACAGACCTTGGGAGTGGAAATAATAAACTCCATGTAAATGGGATTCACAGAATTACAGCCAATGACCACAAGCAGCATTTATGAACTGGAAACATTCATAAAATGCAAACTAAAATTAATAATTAGATGTGATTACTTTGTTTTATTATTAGCAAAAAGTTACTATCCGTTATTCCTATGTGTCTAAAACAAAAGTCTTGCAAGTCTTATTCATGCTCATTGCCAATGATTAAAAAAAAACATTCCTTGAAAACTTATCTGCTCAAGATAAAATTTGTGTGAATTTGGATTCCCAGACAGTTACGCAGCATATGTAATCTTTAGAATATATTAACCCTTGGCCTGCACACTTGACAAATAGTGAAAATGATTAAGTGTAGATGAATGTATAATGAAATGAATGTAAATAATATGTTCAAATACCAGTTAAACCAGATTTATGGTACCTTATTGCAGTGTTGTAACAGATACTACGAAACTAAATTATCGGTAAAGGTAAAAACTAAATATTCGGCAAGCATGGGACTGGATACAATACACCATACATGTGATAAGAGGTTGGTTGGACAACAAACTATAGCTATACTATATCCTGTCAAATTCAAAACTAGCCAGTTTTCTGGGAGTCAGAACATACCTGTATGTATTGATTATCTTCTTATTTCAAAAGTTTTAACATAACCTACTTTGCAACAGCTTTTCATAGTGGAGAACACGTTGCATCGGTTGCAGAAGAAATCTCGTTATGGGAATGTAGCAGACTTTCTGCAGCTCGAAATCTCGGCAGACCTTGTTGAATTTCTCATTATCGACGCAAGCACTCTCGATCGTTCTCACGAGATCTTCTCCGCTTTCAACCAGATAGTACAGTTTCTGTCAATGGAAGTTCAAATCAATTCTATATGCAGAGTAGCACTGCATGTTTTAAGATTTATGAGACCAGAAATAAGAATGAAGACATGTCTTCACGATAATCCATAAATTATTTATGAGCTCAAACCATGAATTTTTTTTATCGTGAATCCCCAACAAGAAATCCGCCTCAACAGACCACATTTCTACATTTTTGAAACAAAGTTTTAAGAAGTAGATTCGGAAAACATAGGATTATCAACCTTGATTCGCTGAACTTGAGACTGCATAATATCATCAATGTCTTGCTTCATGGAATCCTCGTTATGCTCTTCCGGAGAGTGGGACGAATTCTCCCAGGAGACCATACGGGATTCCAATTCGAGTTTGAATTGCTTGTGTATAGACAGCAGTGAATTAGTCATGTTGAAAAGCTGATTGATGAAATCCTCTGACATCAGTGCAATTCCCTCTGTTGAATTCTCTTTTTCAATGGTAGATTTGAACCACTGTGAAATACGATATGTTGCTATGTCGTGTATAATGTATGTATTATATATAATCATATCAGTAGAAATTTATATCGCTGTATCAAACCTCACTGACCTTATCAATAACCTCCAAATCCTTGATATAGCTCCTTTCTGTAGTTAAAAACTCCTTGGCAATGTAGTAAGCTTGATCAGTCGGATGTCTTTGCTATTCAGGAAAAAAAGTTCACAAAATGATCATTAGTAAAGGCCAATACAGCATCTTGGAAAAACATTAAAATTGAAAGTTTTTGAAACGATGTTGCTTACAGAATCTCCAACAGACACCATTTTCAATTCTTGTGTACTGGTGTTGCCACTTACTACATTGGCATAGATGTTAGCATTATCAGGATCAAGTTTGGAAGCAGATGGCGAATCTTCCTCATTTGACTCTTGGCCACCTACGACATAAGTTGGAATTTAATAGTACAGGTCAAAAAATAATACTATACATACTATTCTACATCTGTTGTTCATGGTATGCTCTTTCCAAATTTAAAAACATAACATATACAAAGACCTGAATCCCGCAAACATCAGTAGTTTCACTAGTTTTGAATAATGCACCTACAAATTTGTAATTTTGCCTCGTGTTTAATATATTACGTAATATTTTTGATTTCTCAAGTAGCCTCATGATTTACATTGCCAGCGAAGAAATGCCTTGTATGTTGTGTGCTTCTAATCAACATTGAAAATATCTAATTAGTCTAAGACTCAAAGTACAAATAGAGGTGTCACGAGTGAGCATAATAAATTGAGGAATGGATTTGAATGTTTTGTGTACCGACTCCCTGATAAGAACACAATACAAATACACTTTTATGATCTGAAAAAAACTAACTTACCAGAATGGAGATTGACTTTGGGCGATGAGGATTCAACTTGCGTGGGAGTCTCCTGAACTTCTCTCTTCACTTCTGCAGGAAAAAGTTTCGTTACAAATCAACACTCACAGCACACTAACACACTATTTATAAAGTTACAGCAAATAATTTCCACTCAGCTGGATACTGTGTTAGTAAGAATGCTGGCATTAAAGTGCGAGTATTTTACCACACAAAAATAATTTGATAATATTCAGCAGTATCATTTCTTATGGATATGCATATGGGTTCAAAAGACAAACCTTCGTACACAATTTGCATTTTCAACATTTTTTTGGAAGATTTTCTGAAAAATCACGGCTTATAAAGTAAAGAATATAATGTTTGTTATTCAATGTGATACTTTGTATTGTATTTGATACATGCACAAAGGAGGTTAACTGATGGGTTCGATAAGCACTGCCAAACTAAAGTTAATTTACACGAATTCAAGTACAATGCCTATGGTAAAGAAAATCCTATAACAGTATTATCTTCATTGAAATGGCAGGATAAATTTTCCTGCATGTAGGATGAGTATCATGTGTAGGCATGAGAAAAAATTGTAATGAGTATAGCCAATAGCCAATACACCTCAGCTGGTAATGCTGTGCAGAAGATAATAACACAGAAATGTTATCAGTGTATAATAATGTGATATTAATAGTTGCTGAAACGTTATCTGAGTTAATACATCACGCAAATATTTGATATAACATATTGATACCCATTACAAGAATTCGAGAAATAATATGTTCAACGGTGATAGGCTCAACAGTTTGCTGAGCATGCTGTAATGCTTCGCAAACTCAGATGTAATCGCTTTTGGATGAAGTATCTGATAGCCTATCTTATGTAAACGGATGGGAGCCAAAGCCTGTAATGCACTGTACAAGGTTAGATCTCAAACTCTAAGTCTCCAAGTCAAAGGACTGATAAATTAGTCACAATAAACAAGCTAGCAAAATACACATTAGAAGGGAGAGCACATTTTCCTCATAAATTCGAAACCTGAGTGGATAACCCGAAAATAACTTTTATAGAATACCAAAGTTAATCGAAAGGCCAGTTTAAAAACAACACAGCAGGAACAAAATACTCCAACAAATGCACTGGTATGCACTCGTAACATAACTGAACTGAAGGAGTGTAATTCTTTCAACATACAAAACACAATCAGAATTCTCATAAAAACGGCCACAACCTCTCTCCTGCTAGCAACAATTCATTCTAGCTCTCAGCAACCGACAAAACACAATGCAAATAAAAAAAATTCTTTATTTATACTTGAGCAATGTCAGTTTAAAAATTTAGTGCTCGCATACAAATCATCATGCCTACAAAAAAAAACGATTTTACAAAAATTAACAAAAATTAAAAAGGCAATTCAACCAGTTCAGAAAAAAGGGGCTTCATTCGGAAGCAAAGAGGTGAAAATGCTTTGGTGCAATAAATGTCTATGCAGTGATTTGAGACTTCTCAAACGAACGAGTTCGATTTCAAGCATGTAGTTATGTATCTTATAATAGATGAACTTAAAAAAACACCAACCACCGAAAAAAATCTTCTCAATAATTCGGACTTGGACTAATAATAATAGTATGGCAAATTCATGCACTATGCAAGGTGAGAAAAATATAAACCACAATAATTTTGAAGAAAAACCAATTCAAAACAAGTAAGCATCTAAAAATGACAGTGATGTAAACATTCTAACTGATTTCCTTTCATGAAATCAGTCAGGAGATTTTGTTAATCTTGAACATGCATGAAGCCATGCATCACCATATACAGGTTGGGAGGTGGGAAATCTTAAATTGTAAAGTTGTTGAAGCGAGCAGGAGCATATGGGACGAGGGATGAATGATGTAGTTAGAAGACCTTATCGTTGGCCACCATTAATCTTTACCCTGATTCTCAATCTATAGCGACATAGTACTGCTTGTGATGATGATGATGAACAACATTTAAATTGTTCATATTACCTTACCTAATTCTCTGATGGGCAATGTTCTTTTTAATCGTTAAAAAACTTGTTCAACTCAAAACTTTTCATGTACATGTTTTACTATGGGAAACTCTATCAATATTATCACAGAACCTATGCATACACACATTTAATGTGTACACATCATACATCTGAGCAATATAACAATAGTGTGTTTCATGTAAATGATGCTTTGGTCAGGGTAGTGGTTATTTTAAGTGTACTTTGAATGTTCAAAGGCTGAAATTGAATTTATTATGCACATCATCGTGAGTATACAGATGTGTGCATACACGTCCCACCGTGATATTATCACAAAGTTATGTAATTAAACAACACGATTGAGTAATTTTTATTGTTGAAAACTTAGGCAAATCCAGTTTTCTGTAACAGTGCCTTAAGGTGATTCATAAATAGTCTTACTTCACATGTTATGATTTAAATCAACCATGTAATTATGTTGTCAACTCAGATATAAGTTATGAGATGTGTGCACGTGAATTAAATGTATCTTATCCATTTTAATACCAGACCATAGTTTGCTATAGTTTCGATTTCAATGATATCTTTATCAATTTGTTTTAGCTAAAACCCACAATTATCTGTACCATGGAAAAGGTTACATTATACCTTCACAGGAGCTGTTTTGTTCTAGCGTGTCTATTACGGATCACAAAGTGAAAAATTCTGTTTCTAAGTGTAATACAATCCGGTAGAACAAAGCATGGGGTTAGATAGATTTCAAGGGAAAAGGACACGAACGCAGCCATTAATCCTTTTAATTGGCAAAAACTATCTTCGCTTCAAAAACTGTTTCAACCAATGATAAAAGAACTATTTTTGCCATGATTTTCCGTATTGAAATCTCTACTTATTTTATTTTGTCTTCCCTGAACATTAATACTCTATATTTGGACTCATATGCATGACTGGACGTGTTAGTACTTTAATGATGTGGTAGGTTACCATGCTTAACTTGGGACTGAGTTGTGGATGAGTGGTCGGATATCTAACAAAATTTGGTATAGAGGAACAGTTAGCTCATCATAGTTGAATGAACATTATAGCAGAAGGTTATTCAAGCATTTCAGTACATACGTTTATTCCATGCTTCGCGTAATACAGTGGTTTTGAATGAAACTGAATAACAGGTGGATGTTTTGCCCGAAAAAACAGAATTCACAACTCGAAAGATGACATCCGATTACAATCGTCATTAAATTCCATTTTAATTGGGGCAAGGAGTGGGTCCTCTCGACAAGGGGTGCCATCAACAGTGTCTTCTTTACTTTCTGTGATGATATACTCCAAGCCATCTTCATCACCCTCTTCCAGATCTTGTTCATTATCGCTGTTGGTATCATCATAGGAGTCTCGCTTGCCGATCACATTATAAAGCTGTCTCATGGCTTCGTCTATCTCCCTGTCTGAGTGCTGTCTGTCCCATTTCAAAATATGATTTTCCTCTGAAGGAGGAGGAGGTTTCTTAGGAACCGAGTAATGCCCAGTTCTTATTTTCAGCTCCCCAATTCTGGCATTTATTTCGGGCGTGGTGGGACAAATCCCGGCTAGATTAACTACGCTGTCATTAACAAATGGATCTTTCACTTGCCTATCACCTATTTGCTGTATTCCACTACTACTCACATACTTATCTGTGCTTTCTCCTTGTTGTGACACTTTGGAATCGTTCGACACATTGTCGTAAGTACCCTCGTTACTCAACTGCCTTTCTTTTGGGGGTAAAGGCGGTGGGACATGAGCCTGCATTGGGACGACAAAATCACCAACTCCTTTTGCGGCGGTATCGCAGAAGTATTCGGATAACGCATTCCTAACAATTTTAGCCGTGCCGTTTCGCAATGCACTTGTCACATTACTGTCATTTTTAGTAAACTGCTTATTATCAACATTATTTGAAGTAGAATTATTAAAAGAAGAAATAGAGCTAGTCTGAATGTCAGGATGTTTCCTGTTGGGTACAATGTCCAGCTCTTCAGCTCTTGTCTCTGGTCCATTTTCCATATCAACTAAATCAACGGGCAAGTTACCTTTCATTTCCTGTGGTTCTTGTTGAATCTTTTCGTCAGTGATAGGTGTGGCGCTACTGTGCAAACTCTTACTCTCAAGCTGCCATTCTGCTTGAGTGACGTCGTCCTCATATGGCATGACCTCGGCAGTAGTTGTTGAGTCATTTTTCTGATAAGTATCAGTTTGTTCTACGACAGTATACAAAAATATATTCAGTGATAAGGAAACTTACGGCATGCAAATTTTCTATTTTTATTAGAACTTTATATTGCTCATGGCTGATATTTCCACAAAAGTGCAGAAAAATCTGTCTAAAACTCAAGTTGTAAGTCTTCTCATTAAAAGGCAATTTCTGTATAAGTAAAAAATGAAAATGGAAAAGAAAAAGTACCTCTTGCTTGAAAGGAATTTTCTGTGTGCAATGAGCTCCCTGATGGCGATGTTACATTTTCTTGCTGTGCTGAATTGTTACTCTAGAGAAATTTGAAATGTAATTTTACATGTACATAAAAGAGGATGGCTAAAACATACAAATATTTGCACAGGAAATTCCCAAATTACTCTTGAAACAATGACAACTGAAAGCGGAAAACGGAAATCACAACATATGGTGAATGAAACAAATCTCTACACTACAACCATCATCAGCTGTGTACAGCTGTCGTAACAAAGTACCATAGAATACTTAATTATATGTCAATCTTGATTATGAGACAAAGTCAAATAAGTCGAGGCTAAAATCATAATTATTAAATTTTATAAGTGAACCCACACCACTCAATATTCTTCATCCCATTCTAACATGTATGGTAGTTTCAAACACAATTCCTGTTACATGTCACAGTATTTTAGACAATGGTAGTCTTGTCTGTATAAGTGACTTGACTATTAATCAAGTAGTTGACAGTACTTTTTAGGTAAAAACACCTCGACTATATACTGCAACAGTTGCTTGTGAAGGACTAGAACAACAGTTCTTAACATATGCCACTTCGAAGTACAAACCCTGGAAGCTGGGGCCAACAGATATATTCCTTCTTCACAATATGTATAACATCAAACAAGATGTATATATTGATGTACAATAGTAATCTACTACAGAGTAGCCTCCAATTATCTATGACTCATACGTAATATAAATATTTATATAACATGTCAATATTGTGAAATTCCCAGAACTTACTTACGCTGAACTATAGTTCTCAAGAGTAAGAACACGCCAATACATCAATTACATCATAAATAATCCTCAACACACAAGAGAAATAAAATCTCACTCATTTTATTATTATCATTATTATTGGAAATCTTTTTCAGAGAATTAACTACTTAGAAATAAATGAAGACTAAATTTACCTTATTGATGTTTTCAACTGCATTGAGCTGATCAAGAATTTTCTTCCTGTCCAATGGAAGGGCACTTGTCGATGTCGAATTCTGCACTCTTCTGCGACTGGTGGTTCGGACGAAATTCGATCGCCGGAAGTTACTGTTTCGGACCAACTCTAAAAGTTCCTTCTGTGTTTTGCCACTGAAAGAAGGCAATCATAAATTTAATTACCGTAAATAAACTCCAGTTTAAAAATGGCAGTGGAAAAGCAGTTGGTGAGCTACCTGTAATGGAATGAAGATCCTCTAGATAAAATCAATGGCTTCGGTTTCGGCCGGGGGCGAATTTCCAAACGAAAAAAGGCGTGATGCTCAATACAAAGCCGCCAAAAATCCTTGCAACAGTTCCTATTTTTCATGATGAAGACGAGGACATCGCCACAGGTCTCGCTCTGTTGCTAAAGTAAAATTATCATTATCAGAAACATCTTGATGATAATAAGATAATGTTGAGACTAAATCGTAATCTACTACTTACTGCTGTGTCTGCTCTTAACTTGACAAGAAATCTTTTACGTTTGAAACTTAGTTTTCGTATTCTCGACCAGTTAAATGAGTTGATTTTCATATTGCCCTGCAACATAAAGTGATCAGTTCAATTAACTGCTTTCATGTAAAACTTTAACAACTCACAAAACCCACCTGGAATACTATAATCCCAGTACTAGACACAGCAAGATTGATACTGGAATTTTCATGATCCAGAGCGGCGTGCATTCGAATTCCGTAATGATCCAGTCGACGAGCGATGTCCAGCAAATTGTAATCGGCTTCTGAAGGGCTTTGTCCACTGGAGAAAGAAAAACAAAATTACAACAAAACTCAAAGCATTGAGATCATGTGGAATTGGATACTTACATCAATTTTGTATGATGATTAGATATCGTCTGTAACTGCTCTTGATTTGGATTAGGGAAGATTTTCAGATTTTGTAGATAGGATGTATCGGAACACTCGACAGCATTCCAGTCGCCGAATTCAGCTTTAAAAGTTATATAAATGATAATGAATTCGACTGTTCTATGATCACATATAAGCAGAAATGTATAGCAGCACTACAGATAGTGCTCAATGCTAAGGATGTCTTGCTGAGAATAATATACATTTGCTCCCTTACCTAACTATCATGACAAACTATAAATGCATAATAATCTAAGAAATCATATTGAACAGAATAAAAAAACACTATTAGCAAATACCTTGTACAATATAAGAAGCCATTTTTAATGCAGTATTTTCGACACATGGCAGTATTCCAGAGTTAATGTCTCGCTTGACCTGAAGAGCAAACATATATCTGGTATACTCCTCTTCCATCTGACATGGATCGGGTGGGAAAAATTTCACAACAAAGTGCAGCACAGTGTTGTTGATATCTTAAAGAAGAATCAATTCTCTGTTAAATTGGTCAAGACCAAGTAATGCTTACTTCAAAGAGAAATAGAAACTGGGTGGATAAAATCAAGGTAAAGTCAAAGCATCAAAGACACGACTGCTAAGAAACTACCAGTACATGAGAATCTCGATAACAAGCCGACATATACAGTAAATAAAATTGTGCACTCGACTGGAAATTTGCGCTAGGCTTATGCCATGTCAATTTATGTACAATATACGATCCATGGGTGGTTTTTACATACATAATACGTACATTTCTAATGCAAATGGAGGTCTTTAGATTAGGACTGAATATTATACCGGGATCTACATTTTTCTCTTTTATGATCTGACATGTGTTGATAACACGTTCATTATCTTGATCTCGTTAGGTTTAACACCACTGATACTTGAAATCGGTAAGTAATTCTTAACCTAGTTATTAGTTAGTTGGGATTAAGTGTCATCCACTTTGTGAACAACTTTACGAGGCCAATAGCAGTGAGGTTCAAAAATGAAAGGAATCCCACTCATTAAGGTTTGAAATGTATTCCTAAACTTGGGTATATGTATTTACATCAATGGATTCCTCCATTATTTATTATGTTACACTTTAATCTGGCTTTTAAGGAATCTTTTCCTAAAATAAACATGCATTATCCTTCACATATTAAAACTCTTTATTTTATCCAAGAAAAATCAAAACTTGAGAAGGCAACTCTCTTCCAATCTCTATGGTTTACAACATTTGCTAGGACATAGAAATTAAGTTTAGTTACCAGGCATACAGCATACATATCTCTCTGTAATTGCATTATTATTGTCACAACTTATTATTGTCCCGAAAAGCTTTCAATATTTTATTGAATTATATAATCAAAAATGTAGGACTTACGTTTGATTTGTCGATTAATTTGCCGCAACGGGTCCAGAAAAGATATCGAACCTTCGCCATTATCATATGTCGCTCCAAAGTAATCAGATTCCAAAATATCTAGATCTTTCATTATAGCTTGGAGCAAAGCATTTCCAAAGCTTGCCGGCTAATAGAGAAAAAATCAATAACTTCTTGACACTTATTGTGATGGCTTTACATGGCAATCAGGATGTAATAAAATAATTCAATTCTCTCTTAAATATCCTGTATGGGAGGAAATATCTTTCACAAATCAGTGACAATTCACAATCATTTGACAAGGAAGATTGATAAGATGGAATGCGCTTTTTTCACATCATTTGATACTAATATGTGCAGTGTATCACAAATTTTTAAAAATCTTGGAATTAACCGCCCAATTCCAAACCGTATTTTTAACACTCTAGAAAAGTTTCATTTCACATTCGAACCGTTAACACAAGTGATATCGAAAAAAGATATACCTTGACTTCATATGAGTTTTCAGTATCGTCGAGCATGAGAACTCGAATTGCTTTTGCACTGGGCATGACGATGATGATTTTAGGACAAAGACTGAAGAATTGTTATTGCCTACCTACCATGATAAAACTAGAATAGAAAAAGGAATGATATTACTGTAATATTACTGCTACACTTCTACTGTCTAATTGTCCAGAATTCTGAGAAGTATTCGTCTTATAATATTGGATGGCATATCCTTCAATTTGCTACAAGCTTACAAAGTAAACTAGCATCAGAGGTGACATTTTCACGAAGACAACACTTCTAATAACGACTATTCTTGATTGGCGTCTTTAGTGTTTGCTTGCCCTAATTTCTCTCTACTGCATAGAAATCCTAACGAATAATCCGTCAATCATTCGGGTCTAAATACGATATCTTTCGAGCAGGGGCGTCAACGGAATATCAAATTTGCAGGTGGTAAAATATGTGCTATTGATTTACATCAAAATCTGATAGGATAGTTTAGACCGAGAGTAGTAAATGCAAACTGCCCTTTGCAACACAGAACTTTTCCTGTAGCAATGTCACAAGCTAAAACTATAAAACTAGAGAGGGGAAAATAAAATAAAAAGACGACGCGATAATTCCTTTCTCTTTCATTATCACGTGACTAACGAACTCTGTCATATCCTTTTTTCCCTCCCGCAGTTCGACTTGAAAGTTCCTTACGACAGATATTTCGCACATTCACAACAGTTGACTATCCCTTTGTCCTTTTGTAAAGGCTGAGAGGAGCATTACATGCATGAATACTTTTGCATAACGGATTACTGATAGTAGTTTTAACTTGTAGGTATAATAATCTTCATAAAAAAGAAGCAGCATCATGATTCTTACTTGACCCTACATTTTAAAAAACTTAGCTACACGCTGCAAACTTCGGTATCCTTAATTGGTGAAATAATTCGCAATTAGTTGTCAACGATGTTGTACTGCGTTTAAACGAGAAATCTGCACTCGTACATGCGATGCAGGTTCAGCTAAATAAAAACAAATTCGGTGACATAATAGGCGATGCATTACCAACGAATAACTTTGATTAACTACGTAACGAAAATATTTTATGCATGAGACCTACTTACGAAATCTTTAGATAAATTATTTCTTCCATTGTTTTCCATAGTATTAATTGCTAGCTTAGGTTATATAGCAATAGTGACCAATGCACAGAAAGGAACGTCATACGTGTTCACGCTGATGTATTTAGCGCCTCTACGCAAACTAATAATTTGACGCCTGGGGGTTTTCTTGTGCTGTGCGACGTTCTGACCACAAAGTATCCGAGAAACATATTTCAATCAATACATTTCTATCTCTAAAACTTTAAAATTACCTCTAAATGCTAAGCATCCAGTTTTAGAATAGCGCGAACTTTCACTGAGCATACCCATGGTTTAAAATTTTACACAAGATAGATTTTCCATAACGAAGATATTAATAATCTCGTACCGCGTGATCTGTCAAGTTCGTATTACGATTCCATTTTGACTATAAATGAGGGACTGGGAAAAAGTAGTTATATAGCTTCGTCAGTTATAATCGACAGTTTAGGGAAATCGTCGGTCTGTGGAGCCCGGCAGCTGTTAATGACTCTGTCCTTGACGCAGATCATGGTCAGTTGCGCCTGGAATAGATGAATGCTGTATCGGTAATGCAATTTATATAACCAACAAATGAAGTTATTTTTTATCCAATGAATGAAAATAAATGAACAATAATAAAAATAAAACTTGTAATGAATGCCTACAGATGAAATGAAACGGATGAAATTATAGGTTTGAACAGCTTGGTGCACATTATTATTTCAAAAGTTCACTTGTGAAAAAAAATGACCTATTCCTTGTAATCTGCTTTTACATCCCCATTATTAATTCATGACTAGTTATATTATATAATATGCTCTCGACTATTAGTCGAGAGTATTATTATGCGACCAGTGGATGAACGATTAGATTCGCAATAATGTTATTGCAGTGAAAGTATTTATTTGGTGAATGACATGCAACCTTTAATCGTAAGTAATTATTCATTTCTATTTAAAAAAAACAATAGATGATTAGATGGGTTTATTTCAGATTTCCACAGTTTTACTGCTTTTCCTGCTACTGAAAAGTGATAATGGTTGCTGCGACAAAGGTATGTATTTATAGAAGTAAAAAACACATAGAATCAACCGACAGTGGATGTCATTTAGTAGGAATGAGATTTGCTATGATATATATACGTATGTATATTCGACGAGGACGCCTATTTAAAAACATGTTGACTATAGCTTCGTCTTGGTAAGAATGAAAACCCATGTGAATCATCACAGTATCTTAGGCTTCAGCCTTACAGCTGAAGGTACAAAGCCGCAGTGGATAAAACTGCATCAATGATGGAGAAGGGAAGTATGGAGAAAAACTTTTTAGCCCCTGACGAATTCGCAACAGGAAAAAACACACATACGAGTTTTTATTATGCTTTATGCTGATCTACGAAACACATGAACTTTCCACGTTATGATATGAAATAAATTTCAAGATTCTAAAGGAGTATTTTATAATATGGTATAATGATTTACAACCTTTATAATAGGCCTTCGCAACAGAACTCCAAGGTTAATGTTCTTTATAACTATAAAATTATCGGGGTACATAACATACAATTTTCTTTGCAATAGGATCAAACACAATCATTATTTATGGGGAATATCCTTCGAGAGAATTCAATTATAGCATTGCAGGAGCATACCTTTCATGCAATCCTAACACACATTGTCATGAACGACCGAAAAGAGAATCATTATACTTCAACGACAAACAGAATGTTGTATCACTTGATATGGACGGAGAAAACGTCATTGCCACCTTGGTATTTTGTTATCTTGATTTGCTATACAGATATTGTAATTATTACACTAATTAGGACTTATATACTGATTTCTTTCAGTCTGCAAACTCGACATTCAATTTACTAATCTCAGAGAACGAGTGGATAGCTTCTGATCTCCGTTATATTTCCTTATCAAGTACAATATGAAAATCACAGAAAAAATTTGTAAAAAATTCTTGTAAAATCTTGAATGCATTGCTATAGGTTATTCACCTACCTGGCACAGGAATTCTTACTACACGGTGATAGATGAAAGAATGTCGCAGAAAAATGCATCTGAAATATGTGCAGCATTGGATGGAAATCTAGTTGCTCCAAATTTCAAGTCTGTTCATATTCATGTAACATCACTGTTGTCAAAATCAGATACCTACTGGCTTGGTATTTTTTTATTTTTTTAAGATAAATATTATTGCTTCTATATAAGTAAATAATATTCCAAATGATGCAGGTTTCCAAAAGATTAATGATATATGGCAATGGAAGCTAAATCATGGTCAAGGAGCAATGTTCACTCTAACAAATGACATGTATAATATTGGGGAATCTACAGAGGAGGGTAACTGCTCAGTTATATCAATAAGAGATGATTATGCTTGGAAACGGGAAACATGCGAAGCTCTCAACAGACCTATTTGCAGAACTGGTTGGTTTACAGAATTATGTATGTAATGTAGAGCTTCTACGCATCTCCTCCTTTTACAGTTCAATATACACAAAAAAGATTGGATAGCATTCGAGTTTTTGAGAATATCAGAACACATGATGATGCCATAATTGAGTGCAGTAAGCATGGCAATGGTACTCTTCTACATACAATATTTTCAAAACTGGAATGGCTTGCAGTATTTATGAAGTATTACAACTATAAAGGGTTGTATTTCGTTGGTATGCTTTACCTTGATTGATGGTATTTTATTGTTAGCAAGAAACAAGATGTGAATTTTTATGCATGTGTTTCATTTCAGATGGAAAATATAATGCAAGTGAACAGCAGTACAGAAACCAGTTTGGTAAACTTATTCTTTCAAATCTCTGGCATGAAGGCCATCCAAACAAATCTCTGCATTGTGTTGTTTCTGATGAAAACGGTCTATTGATGTCATATGATTGCGAAAATCCATTAGATGAGGCCAAATTTGTGTGTACACTGTGGACAAGTAAGCATGTATATAGAACAATGAAGAGTCAGCTTTCTGCTACTTATTCTTACTGGATTATCTGTCCCTCAAATTTTAAAAATATCCATACAGTTCTATTTGGTCTGTGTAAAGTTAAAGGAATTTACATGAATGATTTAAATTATCCGCTTCAAGGGCCTGATACTACTGTCATGGATACATTTGAAAATACCCTTTTTTGGTTTGGACAAAGTAAAGCCACGTTCGAAAAAGCAAAAGATCTTTGTGATGAGCAAGAGGCTCATCTACTTACTTATAAATCAACTTGGAAGTTTCTCTCAATGTTGAATAAACTCTATTCAATGCAAGGAATTACGAATAAAGTAGGTACAACAGGCAGATTATTCATTTATTTCTTTATAGTTGTCATTCATCATGCACATCGTAATTTTAAAACTATCCACTATAAGAGATATACTTGCTTTATCATAGAAATGGAGAGGGGTTAAAATTGTTTATAAACAAGAACAGGTACATATTTCCAATGCTACAATGCACCTGTACTGAATGATAATAATAATGAACAAAATAATCCAAATGTTGTCTCAAAATGTCCCAATGTTATCTAGCAGTACTTGTTTATATAAATTACTCATTGATTGATAAATTATAGTGTCCTAACTTTTATTTTATTTTCTACAGGATTATTGGTTCATATTGCCGTTAGGTTACAAAGTGGAAGATTATTATGTTATATCAGAAGATGAGTCGGGTGATTCATCAAAATTTTGTCAAACTGTCACGACTCTACACACTCCTGCAATTAGAGTACGTGACTGTGTAGAAACTCACTATCATATTTGCGAAACAGGTTAGCTTGAATAATTACAATAATTTCTTTCTTCATTCTGTAATAACCAGACAACGATGGGTAAATGTAATATAAATTCTCATGATTTGATCATTTTTATTATGTAGAATACAAGGAGAATATCTACAGTCCTAATAAAGCAAGTTTTTGTACTCCTGGGTTTGAGAGATATGATGAAACTGGCTGCTTAAGATATTATAATGAACCTGTTTCCTGGCCAGTTGCACACACTACCTGCTTGTCTGACACCAATGGTCTTGGTGCTTTGGTTAAAACATATGCTCTCACCTCAATCTATACAAGATACTTCATCCAAAAGAACAATGTCGCACAGGGAATAACGATTTGGACTGGAATGTGTGGTCAAGGTTTACATATGCAAAAATTTTATTACATGTACTTCAGATTATTTACCATAGAGGTATGTTTTTTTAAAGGTGATTCAAAAGTAAAATGGACATCAGAAACAAATGTGAAAATATCATTACGAAAAATCGCATTGCCAGATCAATGTGCAACATTGGACTCGAGCAATTTAGCTTTGCTTTTCGAAGATAACATATATCATATAACAAATATTGCTGAAATTCATCCATTTGTTTGTGAGCATACAACGATCACAGTAAGATAACCCTCATTACAAATTCATAGCCTTAATAAGACATTGTCTCTAGTAAGTATTTGTTCCAATTGGTGTATGGTCAAACCAATTGGAGAGGGTTAGGGTTTTGTCCACTATTCTTATAAGGGTTTGTTTGTTTTTTATTTTTCTGCTGCGGTTAAATCATGGAATTTTCCCAAATATAATTTTAATCTAATGTATCCCCAGATAAATCTATACTGTTTTTTCAAGTCGATATCTCTGTTGTATTGTTCAATTTGAAAGTTCTATTGGGAACTGAATGCCATATTGTTTGTTTTACTAAAGGTTTCTGTTCTTATGTATATATTACACAATTATTTATGTTTTCAGATGGAAAAACTAAATTCCTTAAGCTTTTCTTCAAATTCATCAATTTCAACAAACAAGAAGCTTTTCGAAAGTGTGGATTTTTGTCCGTATGGATATCTGCAATATGATCAGTTTTGCATATATCTAAATAAGACTAGGGAAAATTGGGAAAAGGCATTGGAAAGTTGCCATATGACTGATCAGTCAGGAAACCTTGCAATCGATGATACCAAATATAAGCATAAAATCTTATCAACAATTATTTCGGGATTTAGTTGGAGTTTACTTTCGAACAGGTTGAAATTTTGACTATAACTAGTAGTATACAATGTAAGATAATTTGACCAAGGTTTGTCTATTTTACTAGCTTACTTGTATAGTGCTATACTAAACGCAGTCAAAACTTCTATTCTGAACCATTGTTGCATTGATCTGATGGGTGTGTTTTAGATTCAATGTTACTGGATTGTAGAACCATGCGCTCCTGAAAAATTATTTTATTTTATGTTGGAGGATCAATGCTGTCAGATTATCAAGTGTTAACTGTATTACTGGAATACCATTTATTTCGTAATTTAAAATTGCAAGAAAAGGAAGCGTTAAATAATTCATATGTTAAATAATCAAAATTACTATGCTTCAAAAGGTTTTGGATTGGATTGAACAGAAGAAATTCCGAAAACTTTGTATATGCTGGAAATTATGCTAATGTGACAGAATTCCAAAATTTCGAAGTGCATTATGAAAAAAATATTGGTGAATGTGTCGCAGTTAATATTCATGGAACATGGAAAGTGCTCAACTGTAGCATGTCATTATCATACGTTTGTCAAGTGAATCAGTGCTTTCGAGAAAGATCTAAGAACTATAGAGGAACTGTAAGATATATTCATATTGTTATATAAGCTGCATTTTGAGTTTCCTCCTTCACAATCACTTCACTAACTTAAGAAATACCATGATGATGAACTGACTTATGAATACTTTATCAATGAGTTCTATTTTAGAAAAATTTATTTCTAATTTTTCTTTAATCTTATCTCTACAGGTTAACAAGACTGTTAGTGGATATGAATGTGAATATTGGAATAGCACTAATGGCAGTATATACCACACACTACAAAAATTTCATGACCTTCAAGACAATTATTGTAGAGATGATGGTAGTTATTATCAGCCGTGGTGCTTCACTAAATCACAAGATATGAGGTAATATATTTTTAAACACTGTTGTATCATTATTGAAATTATGATTGAAAAAAGTGGTGAAATATGCTTACTAAAGTTGTATGGCAACATATATAACATTTTTGTCCTTCAGATACGAAATTTGTGATGTACAGCAGTGCAATGCCACAGACAAAATTGCAAGACCACATGATTACACGTATCGACGATATTCAGAATTATTTCCAGCAGATCGAAATGATTCCATACCTTTACAATGCCCTGGATTAGACATTCTAATTAGATGTCAATGTGGCAATGACCATTGTATTGGTACAACTTTATCAATAATTAATGGCCAGGACGCGAATAGCTCTAAATTTCACAGCTATTCCTGTGATACCATTCCTAAATCATACGAGTATGAAAAGTTTCAAACAAGAGGTATGAGAATTTATCAAGCATTCGGTGCTGGAATATTTAAAATGTTCAATTTCAAAAATATTGGATGATTTAAATTTTGGCTGTGATGATAAAGTGATATCATTATTAATACCACAGGGCTTATTTATTGCAAAACACCAAACCCGGCGAGTTTTATCACACAATCGGTCTCCACTATAATTGGAAATTCAGCTTCGATTTATTGTCCTTGGAGAATGAAATTAGTTAGCTGCACTCTATTGGATGGGCATATCTCTCTGAACCAGTAAGTTTGATGAGATTGTCCATATTGTATAATCACATTAATACATAACATGGCCATAGACATACAACAGTTGAACAATTATTGAATTTCCTTCCACTCCTTTCAGAACTACTTTGGGAAAAGGAATGATAAAAAAAGATCATGATGGTATTGAACATTGTGTAGGCCTGCCTTGCTATGGATCTGAATGTCAAATTTCCTGCGTTTGTATTCTCGAAAGCCATCAAAGTCTTGATTCCCAGGGGAAGATCCCAATCACGGGAATACGTGCTCTACAAATACCTTCACTGATGAAGCCTTATCACAAACAGCAAGATGCCATATTATATTCATTTTCCCTTGGAAAAATAAAAACGTTCTGTTTTTGGCTCAAATTGAAATCTGACAATGGTCTTGGAACTGTTCTCTATGTAGCAAGACACTACCAGCATCCAATTATGTTTCTTATAGGGGGAAATACTCCAGATAGTGGTTTTTTCCTTGCACCTAACGGTGAAATGTTTCAATTCGATCCGACGAAACTGCTTGACAATGAATGGCATCATGTTTGTTTTGTGTTTGGAGCACAACTCAAGTCACATTCTCACTGCCAGTTGTATTTTGATAGCTTTCTGATAGCACAAACAACAGGAACGATTCCATGTAATAACAGCCATTTTATTCCGAATGGCCATTTCTCATTTGGACGTGGAGACCTATTCACTCCATTGTTCACAAAAGACGGAAAGGATTTTGAACATCAAAATACAAGACTTCCTGAACGAGCAGAAAGATTATTACATCAGCCTTTTACGGGACAGATCGGAGATTTGGCAACGTTTGATAAAGTGTTTTTACCAAGAGAAGTACTGAATGTTTATTTCCAGTGTGGTATGGAAGATTGGAAAAATGGTGATCCTCCAGAAAAATATTCTTCTGATCACTCCTACAATGAATATTCTGCCTTAAGCAATGCAGTACAGTTGTATGGGAATATAGCATACAATCAAGAGACAAAACCTTGCTATGAGGTTGAAAAAACTCTATCTAACTTAGGTACTTTCATATCATTGAGTAGACTTATATATTAATATTAACCACAGGCTGTCCTGAAGTATCAAATTGGAATTGCAATAGAATCAGTTACCATTTCCTCAAGTTCTATCAATATAACAACGTGTTTCTACAATCGAAACTACAATTCACTGCTTGAATTTGGTATTTCTTCCTTCATGCAACTGGTGGAATGTAACATGCAGGGAAGGTATTTCATTTTTGTTATGCTAACCAAAATACTGTTTACCTCAGCTGTGAACCTGTTTTTTTTTGCAGCACCAGTGCAACGAGGAAGTACACAGGGCTGTCACAAATAGAGGAATTAAGTTCGAATTTAACATTGAACATTCCAATACTGGACCTACGCTCTGGCACATTTCATTCATGCAGCATTAGTACTCGTTTGAATTCATGGGAAGATCATAATAATTATTATTTCCTTCCACTAAAATTTACTACTGCATTGGGACAAGTGACCATGATAAGGTAATAAATAGTAACGTGAACTGCTGGACGAAAACCCTCCGCAAAACCATACCAATGGATAAATCTACCTTTATATGCAATGAAACCTTTTTAAAACAATGAAACCTGCCCCATTCAGAATGGTTTTTGTCTGATCGCTTGGAATATCAGTGTATATAATAATATACTTATATATATACTCTATAATATCTATATAGATCAATAGTTCGACTTGATAACTCCAAACCGTCTTATGAGCTGCTGACGGCTGGAACAGATTTAATAACTTGGAAACCACCAGAATACGGAAATGTAACTGAATACAATGTCACAGTCCTGCTACATAACAAGGATGGGGAATTTATTCAAGCAACGCACGAAACTATAGATACGAATGTGCATTCGGGATATTATAGTTTGCCGAATTCAGAAAAAAAAGATCCAGGAGCACTCATTCTACCTGGAGATACTTACAAAGTGCAAATTGTAGGCATTCATCAAGGTGTCGAAGGGGCCAAAAAAATTTTTTCCAGTCATCTACAACCAAATGCACCCACCATTGTCAAAACTATTCAGATTGCTGGTCAAAATTTAGTTAAACTGTTAGTCAGATGGCACGACAAATATAATCAATACACAAAAGGTTATGTTATGGAATACAGGAGTAAGTTCAACTTATTGTTGCATTGATATATTTATACAAATACTCATACTTGATATTTGGTCTAATTAGTGTTTACACTAAACAGAGAGCAACGAAGTGAGCTGGAAGTCTTTGACTATTCGAGATGCTGATGAAGAATACATATTGAGCAATTTAGAACCAGAAACTTCATACTATATAAAGATGTATAGCTTTGCCGGAAAAAAACGGTCAATAGAATCTTCAATAGAAGCAACAACCGGAAAACTGCAGACCAAAGATATTAAAATAGCTAGGTTAATTTAACTAATTTGCTTACCTACTATTACAGAGATGATTTTAAGACTGCATGTCTCTAGAGTTTCAACATCATCTGTTACTGTGACATGGGATGTGAACAAACTGTGTGATACATATGAGGTTGAGGTCAAAGCAATGGACACGATCGACCCTAAAAAATCAGAGGATCTGTCGGCATGTTTTTTATCTGGTGCTGGAACACAATCAGTAGTGCTCGGCAAAATTTATTGCAGTGAATATATAAGAAGATTTCAAAACAATTTAGACTATGTGATACAAGGTTTGAAACCAGGTGAATCAAAGTGATAAATATTGGGTAATAATACTTCGGTTCAACTTGTAAATATTTTCATTACAATTAATACGGATTGCGTTCTCAACCTATGAGAATTGCTATAATTTCCTAAGATGTGATATATTACTAGTAAGCAGGACATTTGCAGTATGAGCTGGATCGAGTGGCGAGAATAGTAATTTGTCTTCTTCTGTTCGATAGGCTGCATTTATGAAGCATTTGTGAAACACCCTGACCCTTCTGGGATTAATTACATAGAATTACAGCAAACTTTCAACAATCCGAGTCCATTAACAAAAGTCCGGAATCTTGTGGTACAACACTCTACAGAAAGCTCCTTGTCCTTGATCTGGGATGAACCAGATGTTGATGAAATGGTTGACAGCTTTCAGGTTTGACAGGCTGTATATAATTTATTTGACATTTAATTTTTTTTTTTTAAATATGATGATAATTCGAGATTTATAGGTGTTACTTGTGTATGCGGCTACTCCTCGAATACCTTACCGATGGAGAGTGGTAAATGGACCTCGAATCGGGTTCTCTGAACTAAGAGAAGCTACAGAATATGTAGTTAGTGTTGTGTCAATACGAGGACCGGATAGTGGATCAGATGTTGCCACTCTGATAGCTTGGACGACATGGAAGAATTCATTACAGGCAAAATGGTCCGACTGGACTGCATATTCCGAGGTTTCATTAATTATTATGTAACATAATTCATATATAATATTCACAGATACTCCCCTAAATAGATACAACTATATAAAGACATTTTAGTGTTCCCGTGAATATCAACTGTCATAAGACCTGAATAAAATGGACCTGAAATAATAATTAAGATACCACAGTTTTTCGCGTATACTCATCTTAAAATATGCTTAATATATTTATTAATATATGTTATTACTCTCAATAAAACCATATGATATTTTACAGAAATTATTGCTTTGAAGGAACAAAGAAAACATTGTTGTAATAGACTCTCTATTACTTGAGCGACACTTCATACAGAACAATAATCCCAATAATAATATGAAACTATGTTTCACTGGGAGACATCTTGCAATACAATGAACTCTTAATCCTCTTAAGAATAGTAATTTGTTATGTAAAGAATGATACTATTCAAAAAGTATAGAAACTAAGTAATAATAAAGTATTTATTTCACAAAGGTGAAAGACCTATAATTTGTCCCGAAATTGTAAAGATGATTCACAATTAGATCCTACAAACCATAAATTCCCATTGGAATTAAATATTCTCATTTAAATACGTCTGTGTTGCCTAGTGCCCGAAAACTTGTGGTGACGGTCTATTACAAGTAAGGAAACGGTTTTGCCAAACTCCTGCACTCAATGTGGTTGAAGAATGCATAGTCGATGATGTTGAAATGAAGGAACAAGTCGAATCAAAGCAGTGCTTTCTATCTGCTTGCCCTATTAATGGTAAATGGTCAGCATGGTCAGATTATTCGAAGGTAAAATTTATGCGTTAGTAAAGATATTACAATCAAATATTGTAGCATGGCATTGGTTCATTATAGTATCATAGTGAAATTCTTTTCCATATGCCTTAGCGGTATTAGTTAAAATTTCAAAACACCATTAACAGTGCAGCAAGACCTGTGACGGATATCATATCAGACAACGCAACTGTAGTAATCCACCTCCTGCATATGGTGGCATGGAATGTAATGGAGGAAATATGTGGAAAGTTAGTTTACCTTTTTTTAGATTTGATGTAATGTCGGATCGAAAATATAGCAATGATCGTGAGACAACATTTCTTTGTGTATGTACCTACAATCTAGTAGTAACAATCTGAAACAGATCTTTGACCTTAATAATCATAGAAAACTTGGATTTGATAAGTTTTTTTGGTCTAGACTCTTGGAATATATAAAATACAACATGTCACACCATGAATTAAAAAAAAAACATATTTTACATTCCCTAGACCGAAAATAAAACCTGTGGTGCTGATCCCTGCCCAATAGACGGAGGGTGGACATTTTGGATAAATAAAACAGAATGTAGTAGAACTTGTGGTGGGGGAAAAAAACATCGATTTAGGCTCTGTAGGAACCCAGTGCCAAGGTACAATGGAAAATATTGTGATGGGTCTTCCGAAGACACCACTGAATGCAATACTAAAATGGTGAGAAAAATGCTTTCCAACTATTCTGTATCGACATTACATTTACATATATATACTTTACACGAATCATGCAAGTGCCCGGCTCCTGGTGATTGGGATGAATGGAGCAGCTGGACAGAATGCATAAATATTTGCGGAATAGTTAATTCAACGAGAATTCGTAAATGCATCAAGTCAATAACCGGTCACTGGTGTTCTGGGGACGATCCTGAACAAGTATAAACGCTTTCTCTCTTTGGATGATACAAGATGTTTTTACAGTCGCAATAAATATTCTAGGAAATTGAAACGAAACTTTGCATCGCTCTTGAGCCGTGCAAAGATGACTTCTACTGGTCTTCCTGGAGTCTTTTCACAAGTTGTGATCGTACTTGTGGTGATCAAGCTTTGAGACACCGCATAAGAACTTGCATATGGAATGATGAGATATATCAGCAAGCAAGACCTTGTAAAGAAAAAGAAATACAGGAGTTTCTCTGTGGACCTTTAGATTGTCCTGTTAATGGTATATCCGCAATATATTCAGCTAGGTTTTTTTTTGACGTATAAAACAAACTTGAACATTTACAAAGCTCTATTATTCAGGTTCCTGGGGTAATTGGTCTACTTGGAGTCTGTGTACTGTAAGCTGTGGGTCAGGTACTCAAATTCGTTATCGCTTGTGTGAAGACCCAGTACCAGCGCATGGTGGTAAGGAATGTCCGGGATCAAAGACAGGTTCACAGATGGAAGAGAAAAAATGTTTGGAAAGGAATTGTCCGAGTGGAAGGCAAATAGTGTTTTTATAACTAAATTGAATAGAATTTAGGTTTTGTCTAATAATGTTGTATATTTAGGTATGTCAATTCAGATTCTTATATTCCACACTGCAATCCAACTAAAGGAGAAAGTGGTATACACTGGAAATGGAGTTTTGCTGGTACAAGTCAACAACAACCATGCCCAGAGAAGACAACCGGATTTTCCAGACGAAAATGCTTGCAGAACGATCAGTGGCAGCCCGAGGATTTAACAAACTGTACTAGCATAATTATTCACGTAAGTCATGTACATCACGCATTCGGAAAAATAAACTACAGTACAGCTACAGTAGTTGTTAGTGTACTATGTAATATTTCACACAAATGCACTTGAATAAACAATCTTATCTATTCTATAATTCAAAGCTGGTTGTACTGAAAATGATATCACTTTATTCCTTGTCTATTCCAGGATATTATTAATTCCATCAAAGCACCGAATACTGCAACAAGTTCTTTATTTAGCACAGCGTCTAGTCGCTTGTTACGAATTCTAGATGGAGATACGAGTGGGAAACATTTACGTGTATCGGGAGATGTCATAGCAATTCATGGTAAATTTTGATAACTGAAACACAGATACACCAGTAGATTCATTAGTATTGTACAATCTTCATGACCTCCTAAACACTGTACAGATGTATTAGCAACACTGATGTCTTGGAAGCCGTCTGCATTCTCTGATACATCTCGTGCATCAAAACTGGAATATGTAAATACAGTAACGACCGCAATTGAAAAAATAACTAATAATAGATATCAAAAACTCTGGCTGGGCATGAATGGAACTGTGATTCTCAACACTATCAAGGTATGTAGCCATATTTGTCTCATGTCATTACATATCATGAATTTCTATGTTTGTCGGTTACTTAGAAAAAATATCTCATTTTCTTAAAATGCTAGGATAATTAATTATTCTGCACTGAACCACAGCCCTTATCTTTGTTTTGAACAATTTAGAACATGCTATCACTGATTGAACACACTAGTCTATACGGATTAGATGTAATAACCTCCGACTCTTCGATCATATTCAAGAGCAACCAGAATGATGACTTTAATATTTTACTCCAAACCATTCGATCTAGCGACGGCTTGACTTCTGCGATATTTCCGAAAAAAGGAAGCTTAGAATATGAGTAAGAACTTATATTTGCGAAATGCAACAACTCATGATAGGCTAAATCGATTTTGCTTTTGGTCAGGGTGGAAAGCTCCACAATTGACTTAAAACTGCATCAAAAAATCAACGAATATATGAAGAACGATTCTGAGGCTGCACTCCAACTGATGTATGTGAAGTACAATACCATGAATGAGTTACTGCATAAACTAAATGGGAAAATAGTCAATGAAACAGGAAGACAATTCAATGGGCGAAAAATCAACGGTGTTCTGATTGGTGCAATGGCCAGACTCACCACCACCAATAGCACTAATGACGATATTATCAGAGAAATACGGATAATATTCAGGCACAAAAGGTCATGAAAGTTGAATATAAATACTAAAAATATATATTATAGGTTAACGTATCAAAATTACACATATATCAGACCTCATAGAAAAATATACCTACCTATTAGAGAAAACCTTATTATGTTAAGTTGGTTTCATTGTATTTTAGCTATTGCAGCAGATTTAAGAATTTCTATTCAATTCCACCAATTTAGAAAAGTTAAAAACCAGCTCTGCGTGTATGTTGATGTGAGAAGCGGAAACTGGCTCCTTAATGAAGCTGGATGCACATTAGATGAATTTAATTCTACCGATGATACAACAGTGTGTATCTGTAACCATCTAAGTACGTTTACTGTTCTCGCTGATCATTTGCTCGATGAAGAACTACTATTTATTATGCAATTTCAAGAATACCAGTAAGTCGAGATGAACGAAATACTATAATAAGACATAACCGTAGCTGACTTTCTAATCTGTTTAATTTTAGATTGCTTTATGGAAAGGCTAGTCTTGTATGCGCCGGCATATTTCTCGTCATACTGTTCCTGGTGTTAGTTCCGACTGTGACTCTCAATTTTTACTCAGGAATATCCATTCATATTGCTGTGTCATATATGTTACGGCACGGGGCTGTATATTGTGCAGTTATGCTCAATAATTCTGATTCTGCTTGTTCAGTGGCTGTTGCTGTACTTGTGTATACATGCATGGCAAATGGATCTTGGATTTTAATGAACATGCTTGATGTTCTGTCAGAGATAAAATGTGGTGCTAAAAGGTATCTATGTATGAAACACAATGAGAATATCACTCAGGCAGTAAAATATTACTGACCTACTACATACAATACACAATAATATTATCTTTTTTTTTACACTCAGATCCCAGGAAAATTTCTCTTTCATGTCATGGGTGATGCCATTATCCTTTATTTTGCTGATTCTTGGCACTTTTGGAATATTCGCCTCGAAAGATATTGTTATAACTTGTTCAGACAACTACAGCTTGGAAATGCTCAGTCCTTTCATTGTTCTGATAACATTTGTGTTCATATGTACATTAGTACTACTAATTTGTAGCATTTACTCATTCGTGAAAACACCATTGAAGCCTTTTGAAGCAAACAGGTAAGATGTTCTCGATAAATAATTCTTTAATATCATTTTACAAATTAAAAGAACATTTAGCCTGTGTCAATATGTTCAGTGTGGCATGCAATGAATGCATTTCAATATTTTATGCTTGAAACAACTCCCAAATGTGCAACATGAAAAATAGTTTGATTGAAGCGCAATACAAGTTACAATATTAATGCATCATTGAGTACAAATTTAATTACCTGTAGTAGTAAATGTATGCATGAATAATACATTTCGAATAGCATAAACAATGTATGGTATATCAACTTATGTATGGTACTTACAGATTGGAAAAGCGGATCTGGCTGTCTGGAATCCTTTTCTTTATCACCTTGTCGAGCGTCATTCTCGTTTTCATCAGTTTCATTGGAATAAAATATCCATCTATACATGTGCAGGTAAAACCATTTTCTCAATTCATAAAATTAGTTCTATCATTATACCCTTTCCAGTCTGCCTATTTCTCTCATTACTATTGGGATTTCTACAGCGAACCTACATTTCTGTCGTCAGTATTGAAATGATTTATTTTGGATTCATGCATCTTTGGATGGACAAAGAGATCCGGGCCTACTACTACAAGAAATTTGGGGCGAAACCTGTGGAAGAAAAAGTACAAACTCAACCACCGAAATATATCCCTTAAATAACTAATGAGAGTGTTGTATCGATAGCTTCACTTTGTATTTGATATAACTTAAATGGTAGAATTGCAATTGTGTTTTTAGTCTTCACTTTAGTCTTAGTTGTTTAATCATTCACCTGAAATAAAATTGAACTACAAAAATAGAAGTCTTTTGATATGTTTGCTGTACTTATGGTTAATTAAAATTATGCATGTTGGTTGGAAGCAAAGTTTTACTGTTGATGAAACTTTTAATGTGTATTTGGGAAAAATCAGTATGGTTACTAAGTAACTTAGTATTATGTGCATATTATTTGGAATGCAACTTTTGAGTCAAACAAACCTTGTAAAGGGGATGACATTTTGATAGTGAGGTAAAAAAAGGGTGAGAAACAATGCTACGATTCAATTCAATAGAGTGGATTGAGCCGGATAACGATTTTTTCCGACGACTAATCGACAGACTATGTGTGAGAAAAGCATGTAATGGAGTTCCGCTGGTGAATGGTTGTCGCTAATTCGAGATAGAAACATTGAAGCAGCCCCATCGCGGCAGCTGACTCTGGTAAGTGACACCTCTAGAGGTAATAGTAATTCCAGATTTCTTCGCCATAACATTGATTTTTTTGTATAACCATAGTCTTCATATAATTTAAATTTAAATACTATGGTATAACATAGCTTCAAGCATGAATTATATGAGTTACAGATACATGCATCTATTCAGTGGTTGATAATAAACTATGAGATATTTGACTAAATAAATAACATAGGTTCATCGGGTAAGCTCGGCGATATTAACGATATGCACGTATTTAATAGAGTTTGTCCACAAGAGGGCAGATACACCAAATTATCCCGTTTCCATGGAAATGCTTCTACCACAATTGAGATGTACAGTGAACAGTTGATTATTTTTTCTGGTCATCTCTGTTTTTCAACATTCGTTCTATTAAAATAATTAGCACAGATAGAAGAGCTCGTCAACACGTTTAATCAGAGATAAGGAATCCGTGGGATAATGGATAGCAAACCAGCGCTGGAGGAAGATGCGTTCCAAGCTTTGGAAAAAGACTTCCAGGAAGTGTTGGGGGAGCTCATGGGCGATAAAACCTTGGAACGGTATGCAACACTTTCAGTAACAATTATTAATTAGCATACATTGATGTTAATTCTGTGAATATTAATTCTAATATGAAGATTTCCATCTTCCTACTCAGGTTTCGTGTTGAGTATGAAAAACTACACAAAGCACTTAAAAAATCACACGAGAGCGAGAAACGACTCATGGGAAAATGTCGGGAACTAAATGCAGAGATTGTAACAAATTCTGCGAAAGTTTCCCAAGCATTGAAGCTCTCCCAGGATGACCAAGTATGTTCTGTTATGTAAAACAATATGCTAAGATATGATATCATCAATATTATCTCTCACACATTGTCCTTCCTTGTGGATGTTTAGTGATGGCACCCTACATACAAGCAAGCCTTGTCCTTTTTTGCAACAATGCATACTTAACATAAGATAACCAATATTTTTCTATAGGCAACTATTCAACAACTTAAACAAGAGCTTGAGAAAGCTTGGAAAATGGTTGATGGCGCGACAGAAAAAGAGACAAGGACACGTGATACCATACAGAGTTTGAAGCTGGAAATTGCTAATCTAACAAAACTTGTTGAACAAGGAGCAGGACTTTCTATGGGTCAAGAACATAGGTAAAAAATTGTGAAATTGTATTTACTTTTGATGATACTTTCATGTAACGGTTATATCAGGCAATGGAGTCAGAATCCAACAGAACTTAAGAGAGAGATGGCTTTTGTAAATACGAAAAGGAAAAAATTACAAAGAGTTGATAATCTAAGATAATGTCACATGTTGCAAAAGGGGAACCACAAATTCAGTATTTCACAGGCTAATTTAATATACAGTACCAAAACCACTCTATTATAACTATGGTTGGTCTATAAATGTCATCAGGGAAGTCGATTCATGCTCATTCAGAGAAAGCAAAAAGGGTCATTTACATTTTATCTGAATTTGCATTACATTGTGGTTCTACTGTACTTTTTGAGATGAGGAAATTAGATTATTGATGCAAAGTGAAATCTTTGCTTAAATTCTTTACGACTACCGGTCAAAAATCCCCAAGAAATAAACTCATTACCGTAATGCTGTATGTTCTTCTCGACTGATTTGTGTTGTTGACCAATGCTTTTTCTTGAAGTGTGAATGAACTCCTAAAAGCAAAAGAAGATTTAACTAATGAACGTGACGACCTTTTGTCTGACATCACACACATGCGAGAACAACTCTCTGCTGCTGCAGCTGTGCAAAAGAAAGCTGAAGAAGACAGAGAAATTGTTGAAGCGAAAATTGCCGAAGTATGTATCATAATTTCTGGTATGGTAGCCACCATCCTTGTATAATACTTTATATCGAATTTAGGTGTAAAAAATATGACTTATGTCCAAGTGAATACGGTATATACTTGATACAATTTCTTCGTGGGCTTAACTTGATATCTAATTCAATTCAACACTGATCAACAATGTCCAGAATGACATCTTACTAAGATAAGCCTTGAATTAAGATGGCATAAAACCATGTATGAGATGAGATGTATCAGAAACCAAGTCTTGTTCGGTTAATTTGATTCATTAAGATTCCCCAAAAATCAACAAAGGTTAATTGGAATCAAACAATGTAAATAAGTCTCATGAATATTTTTGATCCCTTATACAGTTACAGCAAGACATCCAAGTGAAACAAAATGAGATTCAACGAGAGACAAGAAAAAGAGAAAAGATGGAAAGAGATCTCAAGAATCAAAAAAATGAACTCGACAAGAAGACTGCCGAGAATAAGTTGACATTAACCCAACTTCAGAGAAGCAAAGATGATAACTTGCGATTCGAGCAACAGTTGAAAGAACAAAGGGTATATAATATGGCTAAAACCTATTAGAAGAATGTATCAATACAGTTGTATTTTTATCAGGTTGATATTATTCTTATTTGGCCATAGATCTTGCATGAAAAAGCGGTGCGAGACACAGATCTTTTGAATGCGAGGTTGACAAAGCTGCAGCAAGACTATCAAAATCAAATCGATGCTGCTGATAACCTGGCTAATGATAACCAAAACAAGGCTGCAGAATTGAAGGTAAATTGCATAATTTTGTCTGCCATAATTTATTATTCGAAATTTTGGTTGTATGAAAATGAATTCCATATGCATAATAAATTTTGTATCCGAATCACTGCTGCCTTGGAACAAGGGAGTCATTGTTAATAAATCTTATTCCTACCCAGGCTCGTGAAGATGAAATTAATCAGATGAGACAGGACACAACAAGACTCAACAAAATGCGAGAGAACATACAAAGGAAACTGCAACAGGTTGAGGAGAGTAAGTCAGAAGTTGAAGGCCAAAAGGAGACGCTCAAGAGTCAAATTGGAGGACTTGAAAGAGGTAATATATTTTAAAATCACCTAGTTTAGCCCATATGTGTAGTCATGGTAATAACTGTGTTTAACTTTTAAAGAACTCGATTTGATGAAAAAGCAAGCGGAGATAGACAAGAAAACGACAGACGAGCTAGTTCGTGAAAGAGATATTCTGAACAAAAATCTTCTTAAGGTATTGGATCAAATATACATTCCTTATGAAGACCAGTGCAGAAATGTGTAAAGTGTGCCCAAAGAATCTAACTCACTATTCAGTTCTCATTTAACTGAATTCTACTAACATAGTAATGGCAATATTCAAAATATTTTATCCAGGATGAGTTTCTTTCGCGCTGCTACTTGAAATTAAATTGCAAATGTTTTTTCAGTCTTCACATGCAACCCAGAAGCAAATGAATCTGGTCCGTCTTCACGAACAGAGTAAAAAGAATCTGGAACAGGAAATTCAGAATTACAAAGACGAAGCACAAAAGCAAAGAAAGATTATTTACCAGCTTGAGAAAGAACGGGACCGTTACATCAATGAAGCATCCGACCTTACACAGAAGGTATGTACTGTTAAAAACAGTATCATAATAACTTTTCTTTGAACGAAGTGTCTGTTATTTTCATTTTGTCATCTTCCCTTGATGGTTAGGTTTTGCAACATATGGAAGAAGTAAAAGTCCGAGAGATGCAGATATTCGACTACAAGAAAAAGATTGCGGAAGCAGAAACTAAGCTGAAACAGCAACAAAACTTGTATGAGGCTGTTCGATCTGACCGAAATTTGTATAGCAAAAATCTAATTGAAGCTCAGGTAATGTCGCTTGTTGTACATTTATTCTTGTTTGTAGTTTTATACACCCTATGTCGTAAAATTTTTATCTCAATGCTTGAGAATGCAATTTTTTCAGGATGAAATAACAGAAATGAAAAGAAAGCTTAAGATCATGAATCATCAGATTGATCAGTTGAAGGAAGAAATCACTACAAAAGAAGCTGCGCTTGTCAAAGTAAATCTTGATCATGCACGGGTGGAGAAAGAGAAAGAATCATTAAAAGTATGGTAATTAAATATTTTTGTGATTTTGGAAATAAAACTAACAAGTTTCGATTTCCAACTCTAGGCAGAACTTCAGAGAATGAAACAGCAGGCAGCTGAAAGTAAAACTCAGCTGGAGCAAATGGAAAAAGAAGTTGCTAAGCTTCAACAAGTGATTAGGGAAGCAGATGCTGAAAGAAAAAGGCAAATGAAAGAGTTGGATCAGGTAATGTAATGAGAATGCTGTGGAAAACTCAGTAAATTAGACTATTTCAACAACAGTGGAACCACGGCTTTCGTCTGTCAGTTGAACTTTTTCAATGTCTGCCTGTGAAATGAAGTTTCTGTAGACCTTGATATATATTATCCTATATCAGGCTTAAATTCACATGTACTCTTCAGGTCATAAGCGAACGGGACATTCTCGGTACTCAACTTGTTCGTCGTAATGATGAATTAGCTCTGCTGTACGAAAAAATTAAAATCCAGCAGTCAACTCTCAACAAGGGAGAGATCCAGTATCGGCAACGCTTGGAAGACATTCGAATTCTAAAACTTGAAATTAAAAAACTCCGGCGTGAGAAAACGATTCTCACAAAAAGCGTCGCGAGTGTTGAGGATCTCAGGTGCATAATCAAAGTCTATTGAATGGGGATTCTAAAAAGATTTTTGAGGGTTTTCATTTGTGCTGAATATAATCTACAGGAGAGAAGTTTACCACATACAGAGAGAGTTACTGCGAGAACGTACAAGATGCAAAGCTTTGGAAGAGGAATTGGAAAACCCTATGAACATTCATAGATGGAGAAAATTGGAAGGTTCTGATCCAAGTGCTTATGAAATGATACAGAAAATTCAGGTATAGTAGATTTTACTAATCTCAAGAGACAATCTGTATTTCAATGCAGCCTGGAAATAGCCACTGTTGCTAACAGCTTCCAACAGATATACTGTTTTAATGTTGTGGTATATTGATAGATAACAAGGTCATTTCACCCACCTGTAGTTTCCTTGTCAACTTTATCAGCTTTGTGCAGCATCGATTCCACATATTATTTGCAGAAAATAAATTTTGAAGTAATTTTCTCCATTGGACATCCTGTGGAGAAACATTAGTAACAAATGTTAAACAGAAAACTACAGCTGTTTCTAAATAAATGTTTGTAAGTTTCGGATTAATGTATGTAAGCAGTACACATGATTATGTGCAGGTGAGACTGAAAAATGCTAGGTTATATTATGTCTAGAGATATCGATATTATACATACTCACATACATTGCCAGAACTTCCGAGCACAACTTATCTGTGAGGATTGTTACAACCAAAAACAAATTTTGAGTAAAACTTTCCTCGGGTGACGAATGTACAAGTAACAGACTATTGTATAATCGGTAAAGTTTACTACTTGTACTACTAGGCATTGCAAAAGAGGCTTATCCAAAAAACTGAAGAAGTCGTTGAAAAAGAACTTCTGATACAAGAAAAAGAAAAGTTGTACATCGAACTAAAGCACATTCTAGCTCGACAGCCTGGCCCAGAGGTCGCAGAACAGCTGCAAATATATCAACAGACTTTACGAGACAAGACTAAACAAATGAAGGTAGTAATACAATACTAAATCTTCTTACAATTAAAAAATTAGAAATTTGATAGATACCTTAGGCCATTAATTGAAAAAAAAACATATCATTAAATTTCTAATGTAACACTGAATCTAATATAGCATCCTAAAAGTGATCTATAGTAGACTTTTGTTCAATGTTAGTAAGCTATAAGCAAACAATGATAGCTAGATATATTCAATTCCAAATATAGCAGTAGCAGGCCATCCTTTAAGTTTGCATGAATATAGTAACTTAATACATTTACAGAGACTCTCATCAGAACTCAATATGTATGAATCACAATCTTCGGAATACAAATATGAAATAGAGAGGTTGGCAAGAGAACTACAGGAAATTAAAAAGAAGTATTTCTTGCAGAAGAAAAAGGAACAGCAACAAAAGTAAGAGCTGTTAGAATCATCACATCTTTTGCAATAGTGTAAACTCTTTATTGATGATAATTTCATACCATAAGCTAGCTATATGACTGAAACTGCAACTGTTTCCATGGAAAGCACTGCAATGAACAACAACAACTGCAGAAAGTGTAACACTAGATGTCAGTATTATTCTGTTCTTTTTTACGTTTAACAGAGAAAGAGAACGTGCTCTGGCCCAAGCAGGTGCTCCCATTATCCAGCCACAGAGAACAGATGGTGCACGTTTTGCTGGAGGAGGATTTAATTTGAAACAACCTCAGAAGACAAGTGCCTAGTGTTTTGAATACGATAGTTATTTAGATTTATATTGTGTATAGTAGAAATACTTCGCTTTCAATTCAGTTTATTAAAAAATTATAAAGCGCTATTCACTTGATCTATTTTTACACATCAATTAAATAAATTAGAAAGGTTAGTTAGTGTCTGTAGAAGCACAATGTTAAGAGTTTTAGGTCAATTGGCAATTAATAAACACAGCAAGTGTTTCAAATTACGTGAGGGAATTGGTTAATACTTAGGAAGATACATATAAATTACATCTTAAGGAACACAGGAAAGCATTTTAGTAATAAGAAAAATCAACATTTTTTAAGTAAAGATTTATCATGAATAAAATAATAAGAAAGTGAGAAAGGACAAAATGTAGATCTGGTATAAGAAGTAGATGTATACAAGTGTATTTATACCATAACACTGCTACCATAAAATCTTATTCGGTCTTCAAGTAATTGCTGCTCGGTATTATTGTTAGGTTTTCGCACCAATTCTACCATTATTCAAGTGGGCGATGTGAAGGTATGTTCAAATTTTTTTGATTAATAAAGATCAAATTAATCGCAATTAAAATGCATAGCTAATGTAGTTGTGTACATTAGAAGCCTGTTCCGGTATTAACCCCTGTAAATTAATTCCTGTATTTGTATTATACACTGAAATGTAACAGATGCTCTTCGTTGAGCATCAAGCTTCATTCTCATGTGTAAGTCTTCATCCGAACAAGCTGTATGTAAGTAAGGGTAAACATGCCGGCCGCAATACAACCCAGTGCGACAATGTTTTGCCACAGGTCCCAATCTGTGATAATTCCATCCGCTGATCCAATTGCCAGGTTATTGTACAATATCATATTTCCACTGGCCTCACTGAACAAATTAAAATACAACCACTTATTCTTTAGGATCCTATTAACATTATACTCTGTAGATAGAAGTATGGGTTTCTGGTTTCACCTTCACAATTCAAAAAATAAAACTTGCCAGACTAATATGCACCCTAGGCAAAGCCTTGCACCCCCAGGTCTACAAAAAATTTGCCAACTTCGATTAGGGGTGCATATTTTATAAACTAGGCTATTATTAGGTTAATACTAACCAGTTTACTGTGCAGTTTGGCTGTGTAAAAGTCATTCCTTGAAACTCATTGATGCACAACGCCTGCAAAAAATAAACTCTGATATATTGCCACCAACACTATATTTACCTAATGACACAGCTGTCTTTCGGTAGAAATCTTCTCAATACAGGAAAATAGAACTATATTAAACTTAATTTCACATTAGTTGTTGCTGTGAACAATTCATTTTCAAACATTTTTTTCATGTTTCATAGGTTTACCATGTTTTCATGTTATATAGGTTACGTGACCTTTTTTTGAGTCACGAACCCTATGAAATTTGGGTGGAAGCTATGTACCCCCTCCCTATATAAAAGCATGACCTTCATGAAGAACCACTGCTCTAATGTCTAGACTAGAGTATAATTTCATTATTTTACAAAATTTTGCAACTCACTGCATAGCCATATCTGGCAATACTTAAATATTGCAACCAAGCCAGCCAAGGAACAATGCTGTCAATATTTGCCAGGAGTCCAGAGAATATCTAAAATCAGAATAAGTCGTTACTTGCTTTCAAGGCATTATGTCATTTCATAGCATAATTATAATTTATGTTCTAATAAAACTTACAATGGAAAACACAAAAGTGAGTGTGAGGAATATGCTTGCGATTCCAAATGCATCAAAAGAGGCAGAATAGAAAAGGCCGATGGACACAGCAGCATAACCGATAAGGAGGATTGTAAGCATGAAGAAGAAAAAGTTACCAACTTCAGGATTCAGCCCTAAATAAATTATTCATAAATTAGAAATTGATGCTGGGCTATTACACTCTTTACATTCTTCGCAGTTCAAGAGACTTACCGACCATCCAGTAGGTTACACTACCGAAAATTACGGGAGCAATAGTCCGCATTGGTATTAGATCTGCGATCATTTTGGCTCCGAAGTATGCGATAATGCGGTAGTATCCCGATACATATTCATGTCTGATGGGCAAGGGCATGAAAGGTAACAGAGAGTGATTTTGTATGAATAGACAGGAAACACTAAAGGCAAAATAATAAATGAAGCCTCACAAAAAGATGTCTCTCTCATTAACAAAGGTTTCAAGTGCGCTAATGGATCCAAAAAGCAAGTTTGTGGCAATGAAGAACAAAACGCCTAGCCTGAAAAAGAGAAGTAATGAAATTAAGAATTTATAAATTTAGCAGTTAATATAAGTATATAAGTACTCTACTAAATATACTAAATATAAGTGCTACATGGAACAGAAATGTGTATTGTTACCGATTCTGTACGCCAGGGTTAATTGAGTCATCGACTTGCAAAAAAATCAATCCAAAAACAAGGCCAACTATCAGGTTCAGAACAAGCTATGCAAATAAATACAAATATAGTTTGAGAAAGGTCTGAAAAGTGAGGTCAAATCAGAAATAAGACAGAGCTTGTTGAGAACTTACATTTCCAACGGAAGCAATTGGATTGCGAATAATATTTCTAAAAGCACGTTGACAAAGCATTCCGAACTGATAATAAAATGGTGTCACATAGGTCGCGCCACTCTTAACAGTATATCGGCCTGTACCTAAAGGCGAAAGTAGTATGTGATAAGTATGAAACAAATAAAGTAGCAGTATTACAGTGATTTGTGAGTTACTATACTTTCGTATTTCTTCTCTATTGCCGCCAATTCTTCCAAACTTTCTTTGTAAATCTCACATTGTATAAATTGGGAACTCAGCTCTTCTGAAGTTGCGTTTACTTTTGCATTTTCATCTGAGATATCTGACATGAAACAATTAAAATATAGAATCAAATTTTTTTGGAAATAAACTTTCTGTAAATTCTATTTGCTTTAATTTAGTTTTTGTGGAATGCATCATAAATTTCAGTATATAAATGTATACCTTCATTTTCAGTAATGCTTTCTCTTACAATAGCACTTGAATCCCCATTGATGACATCCAAGAAAAAGTCTGCGGGATTATTGTGCTCTTCACACTCAAAACCTGTAGTGTTTATAAATAAATTTTTAGATTAGCACACAAGTTTAAATGATCTGCTGATGCTGTAGTTAAAAAGTTACCCAAATCTGAGAAATAAGGCAATGCTCCAGATGACAAACCGTGGTAGGTGATACGGCCAAGTGAAAGCAGAGTCAATGAGTCAAAAAGGCGATATATACTGAATCGTGGTTGATGAATTGAAAAAATGACTGTGCGGTTTTTTTGAGACAGCCTGAATGGAATAATGCGAGTCTTGATGACATTGATAGTTTGAAGCTTTGGTTCAAAATAGCTACAGGTTACTGATTACACGAAAAGTGTAACTCCACCTATCATATATTGCAAAATTAGGTTCACAAATGATAATTGCCTTTTTAGCAATAGCATGACTGCATTTGCTGTGGAAGAGTCGAGGCCCGTTGTTGGTTCATCAAGAAATAAGATTTTTGGTTCTGTAATCAGCTCAATTCCGATGGAAGTACGTTTGCGTTCACCTCCAGAAACACCACGAATTAAATTCGTTCCAACCTGAGATTATTATTTCAAAGAAAAGTTTAAGTCACACATGAAAATTTGGGGAAAATCTATACGTAGCCTACCTTCGTATCTGCACAAGCATTTAAACTAAGCTCATTCAGTATATTGTTTACAATTTCCCTCTTTTCATGTTGTGTTTTTGAACGAGGTAAGCGTAAGTTGGCAGAGAACCAAAGGCTTTCCCGAACTGTCAGTGTTCCCATGATAACATCATTCTAAAAAAAGAATTGCGGAACTATAAAAAGTAACAGATAGAAGGTTGGATGTACTAAACATTTACTAGCTTTTGTAAATGCCAGTAATTAGTTTTTTTACATATTTGCATACAGGGTAAATAGCAAAGACTGTCCAAGCACGAAAGTACTTTTCACGCTCTGTTGGTATAAAAGATTGTTGATTTCATTCCATGTGAATCACCTGTCGCTCACCTGTCCCTAGGGACCGAAAACATATCTGACTCTTCAAGAGCTTTTCAGTTAAAGGCTGAACTGTCGCAAGGCCAGATGGCCCCTTTCTATATATACATGGCTATAATACCTGGACAACATATCCACTCGATCTCCTAAAATCAGATGGGGGTGGACTTCCATCAACTAAGACCAAGCCAGAAAGTCCAGCCGGATCTTTCCTTCCAGCTAAAATATCCAGAAGCCTAAAGAAACAAACACTCAATAATGTAATCGAGACTTTAGAATAAATAGCAATAAATAACCGAGGAATGTCTTTGAACAATGTTATTTGGACATTTGTGTAATTCAGACTTGTGATAAATCATTAGCTATTAAGGTTACTCACGAAGACTTTCCACTTCCAGTTGGACCCATTATCGCATTTAATCCTGGTTTCATAATGCCACTGAAAAAAGTGCAAAAAACATACATGATGGGCACCGAATCATACACATACATAGAAATACAACACATACAAATAGCACCTAAAGTGGAATACAATAAATTAGTAAGAATAGTTGCTTCAATGAGAATAAATAACTAAACTGAATACCGAGCTATCATATTATATATTCTAGAGGACTTAATACTTTATTCTATCAAGTTTTAGTAAAGTAAAATGTTATTACCCAATTCCTTTAATAATTTCTTTGCTTTCTCCCTCTTTGCATGATGAACAACATCCTTGATCTTTAATTCTGTATGAGACATTATGAAAACTTATGGTTGATCCCTGCGGAAAAACACCTCGGCCTGAACCAAAACCAGTTCCATTCTCAACATCAACTTTATTGTTATAGAATTCATGCATGTTGTATTCGCCATTCGCCATCTAGCTTTGAAAGTAACCTCTACTTTTCTTTTAATAAGCTGATCACAAAGTAAAAAAAAGGTGAATGATACAGCTAACAAACACCTTTATCGGATAGTTAAACAAAGACAGGAAACCTTCATCAGTAAACAAATATTCGTTACATAACACTGAAAACTAGCATTAGCCACTGAACATCATTCCACCTTTGGATGTTATAATTTTCAAGCTTCGATGATAGGTAGGTCCATCCACCCTCTATCTATTATTGATGTCGATACAAACATTACATAAGTTATTACAAAGACATATGCTATTACACAACCTATTATTTCTTAAGATAGACAGTACTTGATTAATGATTAACTAATACAAATACAATGATTTGGGATCACTGTTGGATACAATGCTTGGAGCAAATTAGTCTATGTCAAAGTTCAAACACTCTTTGATTATGTAAGTTTACATCTTATGTAACTCGACAGTTATGTAATCAAAGAGTACACAATACTATTTAAACAATACAATCCTTGTAAATCAATACCTGAGTTCTTTGAAAAGTTGTAACAGTGAATATACATTTAAAATTGAAAACGCTTGCTCATGCTCACGAATTGGGTGATTTGCCATCTACAAGATTTGTAAAAAGGTTTTTATGAATACAAATTACTCATCAACTATTCACATATTCATATTCAACTATTACTCATCTGATCAATATTAACAAACATTTTTTCGAACTTTTTGATGTTAAGGCGTCAGGATTTAGTTTAGGATGAAATTATATCTATAATTTGAATACACCAAATGTACTTGAAAAGTGATTTACAAGATCTAGAGAGGGCATTTCATGGTATTGTGATACATATAATCGGGTCATTCATTATTAATTCCTGTGTAAATGTGATCAGTTCATTTCAGCTCGGTTCGATGGTTTTTATTCGTACATACAAACAAGGGATGTTTTCGAATTGAAGGCTGAGTTAAAGGGTGTGTTCTGATTATTTACCTCAATATTTAAACGGAACTTCAAGGTGTTTTATTCCACATGACCGCATTCATAATTTGGCGCTCTACGCCGACGTTGGTGAAGAATGATCTCCATTTTTTTAGACTAGGCAAGCGGAATACTATTCGATGTTTACCTTCATTTTATAATGTTTTTTTACTTATATTTTAAATTCAAGTTTATTCTATTGAATTTCTGCTAACGACAATATTCAATATTTTTCATTATACCCCAGTATTGTTTGGAAGAGTAACCCTTAAATGTCAGTGCGTAGCTTGTAGCCAAATGCTATTTAAGTGTATCATACCCAAGCTCCAGAAATATATTTAAATTCTGTCAATGAATTTAACACAGATTTTTATTTGAAGTACGATACAACAAAAATCGTGATTTCTGTAGGACGCTGACATATTCATTGTCTACAATAACTGAACAGTGACTTCAAAATAATGAAAAACACAACTAAAAATAAAAGTACCAACATTATAGTGCTAACAGCTGGAAACGCAGAAGCTGGGTCATCTAGAAAGAAATTTTCGTTTTAATATTACATTTTCGTTTGCTGATGTATGTTATAATATACACGTAAAGTCATCAGTTACCAGCAAGCAATATATTCAGCGGCTCGTCCTTTGGATAAAGCTGCACAACAGGAACACCATGGGAACCATTTATAATTAGCAATGGTCCAATTACAACAAATTTCTCAACATGTTCACTGTTCCTTTTACGTCTGCCTCTTGTTGAAACGGGACATGCAAAATTTTTGCCATCACCACATATCTACAAGGGAATTGACAATTTATTCATATTGCAGATTCATATATACTAAAAATAGTATTCAAATTAGCTTATCTAGCGCAGAGAAGAATACAATGAAAGCTTGTGGTCTATATTACCTGTCTTAATCTATATGAGCAGGATTGCAGTGTAGCATGTATGTAAACAGAATTACATTGCTTCATGCGAGGTACTGCGAACGAGAGACAAACCCATTTATCAATACTGTTTTGTTGTATCACCACTGGTAGATTAGAATTCAGCAATGGGCATCCATTCTCCATTACATTAATGGAGGCTGATGGATCATGAATTGCCGAACAAGAAATAGTCAGTTTCTTTACTGATGTAACAATGTCTGATCTCTGAAATGTTGAACAAGTTGATTTCTTATGATTTTGATCTATTTAGTTCTGCTTTTTTAGAATTGTCCATTCTAACACTATCATGGTTAGCATAGTTAAATGCAGTAAGATAGAAATAAATACCTGTGAGATTTGGAATTCAAGTGCCAGGGATAGGTGTATGAACTCGCCAACGGTATACACAGCTCCAGTGGTGACTGTGAGTTCCTGGGGACAACTCTCTGCCTGACATGCTGGTACTTTGCAAAGTATTATTACTGGCTTAATAGAGACCTCGCCCTTTATTATTGGTGTCGTAATCGGTAACCTATAGAAGAAAAAAAGGTTGTATCAAATATACAATCATTGCCTTCCTATTTAACATAGGAATTCGCAATGAGATTACATAGGCTTCAATGCAGAAACCAGTCGATATTCGCTATCACTGTAGGCGCAACGGAAGCGAAATAAGGGAATTGGCAACGTAAACGAATCGCCTTTTCTGTGGTAAATCCAAACTGTGTTAGAGACGCGGGTTATGCCATTTGTAGTAATCATCCTTGACATTCCACAAGACGAAAGTGCTACGGTTATTTCATAATTGGTACCAGAACGTCTATTTACTGCAAAGGAAAAATCGTTTGTGATGATTGACAATAGAAAGTAAGACCATATTGAAATCATTTCAATACATTACCGACACAAGAATCCAACGGATCATACTGTGGCCCAACTACAACTATCCCCTCACTGATTTCATGTAGATTCTTTTGTTGGAATTGCTGTAATATATCTTCTGACAACATGATATGCACTGCCGATGGCAGACATTCAAGAAGAGGTTTTCCTGGAAGATTACCAAGACAATAAAAGGATTACCAGACAAAAACGAAAATTTTAAAACACAGATTGTAAATTACTTACCGATATTGCAGTCCTTTCCAAGCAGTCCCGATGGATCCTGACAGTAATAACCCAACTCATGTGTCCGCGATTCGATACATTGGCAATCACTTTTACATGGATTTGAAATACACGATATATCGATAACAGGAGAATCCAATCTTGTTGGAATAACACATGTTTCACAAACAGTACCCCCACAATCAGATTTGCAATAACAGTAATACTGGCCAGGCTGAACATCAATACAAGTCCCACCATTTGAGCAAGGGCTACTAGCGCAGGTAGTTGGTGGATTTTTAGGAATGTTTAAAGTTGTAGGCATTGTGGAGACCGCGGTGATGCTTGTGGACGCTGGTATAAAGTCTGCAAATAAGTGAAAACTTAAGACTGAACCAAAGCTATTAAAAACTGTTAATAGTGGTCTATTTCTTACGCTCGCAATGCTGTCCTGTGTATCCAGTTGAGCAAGTGCACCAGTAATAGTTTCTGTAAAACAAACCAATAAGAATAATACGAGGATAAACCTAAGATACTTCAAAACCTAATATTTTGACCACACATTTTTATCAGGCACAAAAAAAATATTAGAAATTTACCCAACATGATTGTAGATGCAGGATCCTCCATTATAGCAAGGATTCATCGAAGTACATGGATCTTTCTCGCATTTTTTACCGCTGTACGGTTGCACACAATGGCACACGTAAGGATAGGTGCTTCCAGGTACACACAAGCCCCCGTTCTTACACGGATTTGTTACAAGACATAGATTGACGTATTGACATTGAGCGCCCGCGAAGAAGTTAGAGCATGAACATGACAATGTGCTTTGAAGAAAATTATTAGTCATCTATAAACTCGGGTAAAAAATCAATTTTGATTTTTCTTACCCGTTAGCGTAACTCGTACATGTACCTCCATGTTTGCAATAGTTAGAGGGACAAGCTGCTTGTATAGTTTCGCATATGACTCCAGTACGTCCAACCGGACAAGTGCAAATGATCGTGCTGCCTATCGGATTGATGCAAACCCCTCCGTTGCATGGATTCGGATAACAGTAATCTAGTAATTATCAACAGAATGTGCATGAGATTACATGTACTATTATAAGTGTAAAAGAATTGATGCTGCGGACATAAAATTTACTTAAGATCTGAATCCCTACTCCTTACACAAGGCATAATTACGATCTTCAGAAGGTAGGCTAACCCAAAAGAAATGTTAAATACGTTGGTAACAGAGCGATCCTCGTGCGAAGGATAGTTATTTTAGGTATGCTGCGAATCATTCAATAGTTTCGCCCCGTTCCGTGATGTTCATAGGCCTAACCGAAACTGAACAACACCAAAAATTTACCATTCAGATTTTTGTACCTTGCAGTTCACATAGACGCCCTCGTTTGCCTGGTGAACATTGACATATGTAAGTCGAATTGACAGTCACGCAGGTCGACTCCATACAAGGATTTGGAAGGCAGGGATCACAGTCATAGGCATTTATAAGAGCATCGTTCAACACCTCGCAAGTTGCAAGTAAATTATAAGAATCCAAATATATGTAATCGCTGTCATCATCCACTATTTCCTTCAACATATCTTCTGACATTTTTGCTTCATTGGTTATAGCGACGACGAAAAATCGCACACCTCCTCGCTCAAGATCACTGTACTTCGTGAATTTTAACAATATTGCATTGTTGGAAGAGGTTATCCATATCACCGCCTTAAAGTAGCCGAGAAGTATCACATTTTCAAAAAAATGGTATAAGTCAAATATATGGTGAGTCACAGGCATATTTCATTGGGCCATGCCAATTTAACTTCGGGGAGTCAAAATTTTCATAATCCATTATTATTTATAATGTATTAATTAGAGAACGTCATGTTGCCAGCACACATACATCTTTTATAGAACATTTCAATTATTATCATTTCTGCGAACCACTAGTCAAAAGTTACATATTGTTCTGGCTACCTTTCGAGAATTATTCCTTGCACCATTTGCTTCGACAAACACCCGCTCCGAGAGATAGGACATAGCTGGTGACGTTAGAAAAGAAAACGGCGAGCTTATGTAGATCATCCTGTTGCGAAGGTAATCGCTGAAAAGTTTATGATCGATTCCTTCGTGGAAGGTAACTATGGTTGTGGAGGAGGCGGATGAAAGAATAACTGAAACCTGGATATGAAGTACAATCCATATTTACTATATCAGCCAATGACTGAATAGCGCATCAGGATTACATTTCTTATAGATAAGCTGTGCTTCTAATCGAAGTCAAAAATCATGAAAGAACGTGTTAATCGTACACTGAAATTTAATTTAACCAAAACATAAATCGTCATACCCGTGTCTTATCAGCTCCCAACTCCAATACCTTCGTCGTATAAAGCACGAAATTTCTTTGTTGCACGAAGTCCGAAAACTCTACATTCTTCGATATGTCAAGGACAAACGCAATATCGAGCTTTTTCTCCAGAGTAATACAGTCTTGATTTTAAATAGGTAAGGTAGATGTTGATGTAGATGGTAAGGTATGATAAATAGAAAAAGGTAAATGTTATCAATAAGTTTACTTAAGGAAAAACAAATCAATTTGTTCAAACGCTCACCTGTTCCAAAAAGTGTTTTGTTTTCGAGGGATGGTCGATATAGAGATCTGCCAACTGCCTCCACGAAAGACCCTAAAAGTCAATGTGTTTTGAATAACAATTCAAATTTTATGTTAACTTTGAAAACAGCATTTACGAGTAATGTATAGATCTTCATACCTTTCGTTGAACCAAGAAGAAATCCAATTACGCATATTCTGAAATAGCGAATAACATTCATTTACATCTTGTAAAGAATACCAAGATTTCTAGACTCTGCACTTGTGTACAGTATTAATAAAATATTACCTGAGATACAACATTTTAAACACGAATTGAATTCTAACAAAGAGACGAAACTGTAACGTCTATCTTAAAAAATATAACAAGTATCAACAGAGCACTGCGCAGAATGAAGAAAAGGTAACCAGTGTACAAACCAGCAGACGCTCAGGACAAGAAAAGTTGTTTTTTTGATCAACGAGATAAAATACTGTATTATTCTTAAAATCAGTTGATTGCCTGATTAAATAAAACTAATTTTCCAATTCATTCAAATGATTTATTTCATTACCTCCGTGGCATCGTTTTTTCTCTGCCCTGATGATAATTACTCGGAAAAATATACAACTTCAGACGGCTGTAATCATCAAGTTTCATCACGGATACGAATTTACTCACGTGTACTTTTTACAGAATTACCTATTCTGCTTAAAAACAACTTACGCTATATGTCGCTATGCAGTGAAAATTATTAAAGAATAAAGGCAAGTCGCCATTAACGGAAAATCAATAAAACTGCGCCGTTTCTTCGACAAGCATCATTCTGTCATCCCGTAACCAACAACAATGCTGTAGAAAAAAGGGTAGACGAACAACAACTTTTCTAACGGTAGTTTGTACTTTGAATAATTGCCCCCTCAGCAAACGTAACCCTAACAGTAACTTGAATATGTCACCAATAAATGCAAGCGCGAAGGGAGAAGGAAGGAACGAGAACGGACAGAACGAATGTACCGCAAAAATGTCTTTGAAAGCGAATGCTTTTACCATCGATGCTATCATTGCTTCAGTGCCAACCGAAACTGCATGTATGGAAACGGGTGATACTGGAATAGCGAGAAAACTGAAATTAAAAAACTCGGAACCGGACGCAAAAAAAGTATTCTATGACAAAGGAGCGACTCACAATGATTACGGTAAGCATATTTAAAAAATATCTTTGCCAGTATTGTAAACTTATTTGAATTTTATTTTAATTCTTTAGTGCTTCGATTTCTTTATAGTTTGTAATATAATACATCTTCTGCGATGGCTTTGTCGTGTATAACATCATCTCTAGCATATAGAGGATTTTCTAAATGAAATTTATGAGTATTTTCAGGAGATGAAAACGCCAAAACGTCTCAGGAATTGAAAGAAGAAATTAAGGAGATGCCACATGAAATTACAAACAGCATTCAAACAGAATGCGATTTGCAAGCCAATATTAAATCGGCTCGTATCATGGCCGACCTACCAGCTTCTCGTAACCCAAAACAACCATCGCTGAAGAACCTCGAATGCACGTTGGAATCCAAAGAACTTTGGCGAAAATTTCATGATTTAGGAACAGAGATGATAATAACTAAAACGGGAAGGTAATAGCGATAATGATACAAATATCAAATACTTTAACACGTATTGATGCGGTCAGAATGCACTCAGCATTCTAACGCCGGAATCACATGCAACCAAAATGGCGGTAGTTCTACAGCTATTCAGAAAACTGAAATTTGCCGGGAATAGCGAATAAATATATAAATATAGTAGTCTGCTGAACTTTAGGGAATTTGCGCAACAAAAATAGCTGATCAATTTGTAGATATCATATATATTCAAAATCATACTAGCCAAGTAGCCATATATTAGATATATTGATTGTACGTGAAAGAACTTACGCTAAATGTGCATCGCCAATATACACCAGTTTAATCTTGTGACCGTTCTGTACAGGAGAATGTTTCCCACTATTCGTGTTTCCTTTTCGCGTGCTTTTCTCGACTGTAAATACATCGTTATCATGGACATTATTCCAGTAGATCACAAGAGATATAGATATGCTTACCATAAATCGTCATGGCTAGTTGCAGGTAAGGTATTCATTTTTTTGTTTGTAAATAATCACTATCTATTCTAAATTGCCAGTATTTCGATTACAAGCGGTAGTTAGTTCGTATTAATCTATGTTGAATTTATACAGGCAAAGCGGATCCACCTGTACTATCTCGGGTATATCTTCATCCTGAATCCCCGTCTTGCGGAAGCCAGCTCGTGAAGCAAATGTGTTCGTTTGAAAAGCTAAAATTAACCAATAACACATTAGATCAAAACGGATACGTAAGTATTCAATAAAAATTCAATATAATTCATGTTTAATTTTGGAATTTTGGAAAGCCTTCCATTGCAGCCAAGAATGAAAACCAAAATTGAATGGTCTTATTAGTTTTTATCTCATTGAAGGCATTTGAATATATCAGTTATCAGTGTTTATATTAATGTACAAGGTGCCTAAAAGTCACTTTTGTCCAATCTCAGTAAACTTTGGCGTCAGTCAAAGTCTACCAGTGACGTAGTCCTAGTAGTTCATTTTGATTAAAGCAATCCTTAAAATTTTAGGTCATCTTTCCCTTTGCAAAACTTTTGGTTCTGTTTCTTTAAAAAAGAAAAACGTAACGTGTATAGCAGTAACTTTAGACACCATGTAGTAAGCTCGACGGATAAATTAAATAGCGCTAATAAAGTGAAGTCAATCATCCTCTGTCCACTTGTATAACATCAGTGTGACGTAATGTAACTCCTTATCGAATTCAAGCACATATCGGTATGTAGCTGTGGTGTCATATGCATGGAAATTACGTCGACAGCTTAAACATTTCACACGCGAATCGTTTGTCACTCTTGAAAATCGATCGCCAAGTTCGACAAGATAAGGCAATATGCAATAAGCTGTTGTGTTATCATAAGTTTTGACAGAGTGATAATTCATTCATTCATAACTCTAGCTAATAATAAAAGAAAATCTATCAGCCCAACGTCCTCTGAGAGCATGAAAAATTAAGAGGCTGTTACTATAGCCGTGTGGTATAAGCATGCTTAAGATTAACTTGACAACTAACTCAGTTAGGCCTGAGTCCGAATTTAATTACCGGATAAACGCAACTCTACTTTTTGAAAATACATGCATCATTTTTCAACTACAATTATATTTTAGTTATTCCTATTTTCTGAAGAATTGCGAAGTTGCTGCAAATTGGCCTCAACTAACCAAATTTAAATTTGGACCACTTGGACCATCAAACTTACTGTTCAGAATGAACTTAAATATTATACAATGGTGTTTAAATTGTTTATTTATGATTTGCAGGTGGTTTTAAATTCTATGCACAAATATCAACCGCGAATTCACGTGATCCGTATAACAAAGGATCTTTTTACTTTGCAAAATCTATCAAAAGACAATTACAAAACGTTCATCTTTCCCGAAACTCAATTTACTGCGGTGACAGCTTACCAAAATCAATTGGTAAGTCATGATTTTATTATTTTATTCGACGACGAAAATAAAAACAGTTTAGTGTCAAGAGCATCCCGGAACTGAAAGACTATATAGACATATTGAAAGACAGCTATAGTATATTAAATTAACATTTTATAAATCTAACTACTAAATAGTACAAAACAACATTTTTCTTCAGATTACTCGCTTGAAGATCGATAGCAACCCATTTGCAAAAGGTTTTCGAGATTCTTCGAGGCTTAATGAATACGAGAGGTAATCTTTCGTTGCAACATTTGCATCAAAGTGACAGATTTCACACAATAAATTATCGAAACCTTGGTAGGATTTTCGTGAAACGTTAAGTTTCAAATTTAGCCAGTCAATCGAGAACACATCACTTTGCTTAGAAATGGAAAATTGCAGCTTTGTCTTGACACATACCCTAACCTTTCCTTCGTTTAGAGAACTTAGCCAAGCGGTTTGGGATAGTATTTTTTAAATTTGATGTCGCAAATACCCACTTTGCCGCCAATGCAGTTAGCTAGATGAACGAACGCGAAGATAATTCGCTTTGTATCGAAAAAAATCCTTTCACGTCTGCTCTAAATCGAGTGGTTAAAGGTGGTCGATTAGATTAACAAAGATCGTCAACACGAACTGCTCCAGTAAAAGCCAATGTACATAGCGCTCACTTATCAGATTACGTGGGAACCAATTTGCAAAATCATCATCTCAGAGAGCTGGTAATGCGTTCAAGAAGCAGTCCCTAATTTCATTAAACGAACACTAAAAGGGTTGATCAGATCTTTCCGTTCGGCAATTTTTACTTCATTAAATTAGGTATCGCAAGGTATTCAGAATATTTTATCGCACTTTTCTTTCTCTGTTCCCTGCCAACACTATCAAATTGTTCCGATCGTTTGCGCTCAAGATTAAATGTGTCATGTGTTCATTAGGGACTCTGTTGAGAACCTGTTAACTGAGAGAAGATTGTTTCAACCCAACGCGGCAACAGCTGTAGAATTTTTGCTGGGTCGCAAGGAGCAGCAAGCAACTTGTAAGTAATACGGAATAAATATACTGTACTTACCGCTGATGTACAATATATTATATTATCCTATTAAGTTACTTGGGATACCTTGACGCCATTTTCTACTTCAAGTATTCAATTTTGTTGTCGATTAACTCTCAGTCATTGACAGCAAAGAGTCGGGAATGAATTTATTAAGTACTCGCTACAATCCCTACATGCAGCGCTCGTATCTAATAGGATTATGACAAAGCGAATGTGCCTTGGAAATTAACGATCGAAAATGTTGATTTACAACGACGGAAATAAATTGCCGGAATACTATATATTTCCAGTAACTGGACTCACTCAGTTCAGCAGCGATGCGATGAGGTTTTACTCTTTGAATAACAACGTGAATCGTCTTACTTATCGTCCATACAATCCTGCAACGACAAAGGCAAGTTCAATGCCAGAAACATCAATGGCATCGCGAATAAATCTTCATCGCGGATTGGCTTGTGAAACCTTTCCAGCTATCGGACTGTTACCTCAAACGAACGAAGTTTCTTCACTACAAAGAAACCTATTTCCCGCTATCCGTTATCACCCCTACCTCAATTACCCTCAAGTGAAGCAAAACTTTATATATTTCAATAACGGTCGGAATGGGTATCAGCCCCGTGCGCATCCCCTGACCAGTGTTATTAGACCATGTCCCATATTTAAAACTTCCATACTACCCCAAGTAAATAACTGCTTAAATAAATAGCAGCAAGTTCAGCAAAACATTTTAAACTAGCGCGTCCTTATCTGGTTATATCATTGCTATATCATATCCATCTTTCAGGGAAGTCGTGAATCATGGCCTGGAATGAAATTGTTTTCTTTGCTTTTAATTATATCAATGGTAAAATGAACTGTTGTTGTATGGCACTACATTTCCGCTACTATATGCTGCTAACTATTTTGTTAAACTACAATGTCTACAGTTTGTCGTGGATCTCACCATAGTAGATCAATCAATCATTGATGGAATATGCACTTACATTAGTGATAAGGTTCGCATCTATAACCGAACGATAAGCACTATCTGAGTGTATTTCAACATTTGATTAAATACTGCTACTGTGAATAGGATTCTCTAGATTTGTGCTGCACAACATATTTAACAGCCACGACAGTCTAACAAAACCTGCAATATAACGTGGTGCACAACGCAATGTACGTTAATTCAGTTCGTTCCTTCTTCGCTATCTAACTACCTTCACACAAACTATATTTTGGCTAGAGGTTAAAATTACAAAATAAAATTTCTGATATAATACATTTAAGCTAAATAGGATTTTTTTCTATAGCTTTTACGAGCTTTAAAAATAAGAAAAGTCACAATCAAACCCGTGTACAGAACTGCTAGAGTGGTGACTCCACTGATGAACCCAATCGATGTTAGTGGGTCTGGAGATCTTGGTGTTTTGCCTAGCTTAACTGCAGATATGGAATGCTTCAGGAAAAAAACGGGAGAGTTTGTCGTGTTGTGATCCATGACAGCGTTGAGAATTATTTCTGGGTCCAAATACCTCGTCGAATCGTGGTCTTCCACCGGTGAAATTTGTTCGCCAGTGTTAATGTAGCAGAATTCACTGAATTTGTGAAGTTTTCCAACAACCTTAACACTGTATAGGGAGTACTCAATTTATTATAAAGAATTCGAATCATTACTTTGAAATTTACCTTTAGGTTCGGTCTTATTTTATCGTCAAAGTCTTTACAAAATTAAGGAATGCATTTTAAAGAAATGGTTGCACGTTATATATTTTAACCAAGAAAAGGGTAGATTAAAAATTTACATCTCAATAATTCGGCGTGTTAAGAGATTGAACTCTTCTAAGGCAGACAACATTTTATTATTCTGTGACATGATTGCTTTAAATGTCGAGCAACATTGAATACAATTACGCAGAGCTGTCTACATGCAAATGAGTTATTTTAACATGCTCACATCAAGTTGTTGCTTGCAGTTGTAGAGGGATATCCTTTGATAACAGTTTTTCCCACATTAGATATTAGTTGGCGACCAATTATGCTGTTTGTTGCGGGCTCTATACCTCGACAACAGTGATGGAAGTTTTTCGGGATCTGTAAAGAAACACTTTACTTAATCCAATTATAGAAGTGAATCTCTTTATCTTTCTACTGTGTTGTAGTGTAGAATTTGTACCAATATTTCGTATTCACTAGAAATTTTACCTTGCAATATTCTAATATTGCTTCTGATAACCAAAAGCCAAACCCATATTTGATATCTACCATCCAATCAAGAATCGTAGTGGAAGAAAAAATGATTTCGACAGAATGATCCTCTTCATCATGTTTCACTTTTAGAGGAAAATCATTCACTTATGTTACACAGTTACTACTACAGTCAATTTTTTTAAATGATGATAGTTTTAAATTATTTTGTATCGTTACCTTCACAATTTTTTGGAGAGCAAACAGAATAGTCCTCTGAATTTCCTTCGCATTGAGTTGGATTTTGAATTTCAGGGTATACACATTTTCTCACTCTTTTTCTCAATTCATAGTCACAATCGCTACTACAAGAACTCCAACGGCTCCATGTCGTCCAATAACTGTCTTGCTTTTTGTGACAAAGATGCTTGTTGCTTTGTTGTAACTCATATCCTTTGCATATAATACACAAGTAATTTATTGAAAATCTACATAAGAAGTGCACAAGTTTGTTTGTTTGGCTGTTTGTCTTGAAACAACGTCACCAATTACCATCGAATTTTTATTGAAGATGCATTCAAGAATAAAGGACATGCAAAAAAAACTCAGATCGGGTTCCCTCGGGTACAGATGGGGATTAGATTTTACTTAGAATCACTCTAAGCGACAAAAATATACCGCTAATAGCTTTTGTGTTATATGCCTCCCGGGCATCGCTGTTCTAGTTGCTATATTTCAGTATTCATAAATTTGTTAATACAGATAACTCACCCTCAGAGCATTCGCACTCGTACCCTCCAATATTATTGATACATCTATAAGTACACACAGATGAACCATGTCTACATTCATCAATATCTAAGCAAAATGTTCCATTTTCCAGAGCAAAACCTTTAGGGCAAATACACATGTCTCTGCCTGAGTTTGTGATGAAGCTTTCAGTGCATCTAGTAAATAAATAGTTTGAGAAGTAATGAAAATGTACAATGGACACATTATAACTCTTTATCATTCCAATCTATTTTGGAATTGAATTAAATAATCCTCCCAGTTGCATACAGAGATAGTCCACATTAAGCATCACAGACAAGTTTGATATTGATACCAGTTTATTAAAAGTCTGATGTCTGAGAGCTGCTTACCCGTATTCACATTTAGAGCACTCCTGCTTTATCGCATAATTCCTTAGAAGAATTGTAGATAATTCTGATTTTATTTCGCAGGTTGTCTGATCATCAGATTCAAGTCGATCATAGCCATCAGGACAAGAGCAAAAATAGTATGGAGAAATATTGTTACATCTTAGTAATCCTGAACAACAATAGTATAATTTGTAAAATATTCCTTTTAAATGATATTAAGGATATAGAGAATTCTGAATTCACTTTGTATTACCTCTACAAGTATTGTATTCCTGATCAGAACATTCATCGATGTCTAAGCAGGCCCTTCTGTCAACATCAAGGTAGAATCCACTCGGACATTCACAGTAATAAGAACCAACAGTATTCACACAAGTCCAAGCACACTGACCATTGAGATTGTCGCATTCGTTGATGTCATTACACAGAATTCCATTGCCAGTATATCCTACAATGGAAAATATGAACAAATTGACATTATTTCCATGAATGTGTTAGTTTACTATATTAAATACCCATGAAAAAGTCAACATATAAAAAATTATTGTATACAACCTTCAGAGCAAATACAATTATGTGAGCCAGGTAGATTTATGCATCTAGCAGATGTGTGACAGTTTGAGAGCAATGTTGCTGCACATTCATTGATATCTAAACAAGAATGCATTCAGTAAAGATCAATGAACAGTAGTAAAAACATGTACAGCAATACCCCCCGGATATTGCTCATGATGCGTTCTTGGAAACAGAGTGCTAAGCGGGGCAATATAACATTACTGTATATGAGATAAGTTCCCTAAAGTTCAAACCTAGGTTTCTTGGCGATATAAACATATATTTGAGGTACTAAAAATATATATGGCAAGTTAATCAAACACTCCACATACATTTCTGAGAATAACTAATGAAAAATATCAAATGGGTCATTAAAAATCTTTCTTTTGATATTGACTTAAGACTGGTAATATTTCTCACTTCATGACGATCGCTATACCAAAACATTCGGGCAACTTTGAGCAGAGTATCAGCATAGAAGAGAGAGTATTATCACAAGACTGATATAGTAAAGATATTTGGTAATAAATAGCTTGCATACCGAAACACGTTGCACCATATTCATCCAGAACATAACCATCATGGCAGACACAGATGTATGAACCAGCAGTGTTGATGCACTTCTGATCACAACCACCATTTTGATGAAAACACTCGTTAAGATCTGTTTAGAAAATTTAATCGATAATAAGTGTTTACTTTGGATTATTGATTTTAATATATGATGAGAATTTGTCCAGTAATACTGTTGCTCTAATAAACTTTCTCATGCTAATTAATATACGCATTTAAAATCGAACAAACCTGCGCAGCCTAAGCTGCTTTCCACATAAACATATCCTGCATTGCATACACATTCATAAGAGCCTAATGTGTCAACACAGACTGAATTATCATGGCATAAACTGTCATCAGCCAAGCATTCATCGATATTTTCACACCTGGAATCAGAAATATATTTCATTGAATATAGTTGATGATAATGCAGTATATAAAATTCATGCATACTAACGTTTTTACATCTACAGACGCTGCCTGATATCCGGCACGACACGCACAAGATGGCGAGTTGCTAGCCAGAGCACAGATCTCCAAATCTGTACATTGTGTCTTCAGGTCTTCATCACATGAATTGATAGCTAGATTTAGAAACAATGAAATTTAACACATTTCTCTCAATAATCTAATTTAGTGTGATAAGCTGCAATATCACACCAAGGCAGGATAGCTTGTCAGACCCCAGTTGATATCCATCTTCACATGAGCATTCATATCTTCCAAGGATGTTTATACAATTTTGAGAGCACAAGTGACCAAATTTGCATTCATCAACATCAATGCAAGATCTACCATCCTGTCACAAATAATGCAGATTATAATATAGTGCATCTTTAATACTTTATTATTTATTACTATTCAAGGCACAGTATTCTACAAATACATACTGTACAAACCTCATTCAACTCAAAGCCAGGTATACAAGAGCAAGAATAAGATCCATAAACATTGTGACATCTCATCATACAATCTCCATTGTTATCTTTGCACTCATCTGTGTCTATGCATTTGAACTCTGAAACCATAATGAAAGATATATGATATATGGTACTTTAAAATTATGGTCTGGAAACTCCATAAAAAGGTATCTACAACATTTCATTCTGACCTGTTTGAGTTATGGCAACCTTTTGAAATCCTGTTTTACAAATACAGCTGTAGGTTCCATTTTTGTTTTTGCAAACACTTTTCAACTCCTTGCAGATCAAAGGGTTCTGTACACATTCATTAACATCTAAATAATAAAGCAAGGATATTAGTCCATCCACCAAAAACACCCCTAAATTTATATGGTATGGTAAATTGAAACACAATATATATCATGGTGAATTTATACGGTACCTCTACAGCTCAGTCTATCTCCATCAATCTCAAAACCCTTTGGACATAAGCACACAGGCTTATCATCAATGACACGGCAAAAGTGTTCACAGTTCAGCTGAAGTTCTGTTGACAGATCGGAACATGAAGGCGGAGAGCAGAATTTTCCATCACCGATCATGTTTTCGGGGCAAGACCCACATTCATAGTTGTTTGAATTTTCTGAAGCTCTACATTCAACTCCTGAAGCAGTAAACTTTTTAGTTTGGAATTTCTGTACATTGAGGCTATTGTCTAGTCGAGATTTTACCTGGATGACATAACTGATATTGACAAGGAACTATTGTCTTCTCGCAGTGTAAACCACATGTCCACATAGGACAATTGCAAAATGCAACTTTCAGCCAACTATAATCTACGAGTGGTCCATTTTGCACATTGCCAAATATTTCATATGTCTAAGCGAAGAAATTATTGTGGTGAATAATTATTCATATGAAGATAATAAAATATTTTTTTAATATAAAAATACTTATTGAAGCTAGGATTTCATGTTATGTAAGAAAGCATGATAATGAACACTCACATTTTTATAATCACATTGGGATTCTTCCATACATAAGCAGACAATAACAACAGGAGAGAATGATGACTGTATTAGTTTTTCACTTTCTGAATAAACAGTAGGACTTCAAAAAAACATCAATGTCACTAACTCATTATTTATTCTTACCAATACTTTGGTTTTGCACTACATCTATCACAATTTTGTCGTTCAGCTCATAAGGTACCGATGATAGTGTGGGAGGTGACTTTCTTCCACAGGTAGCGAAGGGAGAAGGAATAATAGCTGTTGTATTCAGTATTATTCTGTAGGATTGTAGCTTTTCTATTCCTTTGATATGAATCTCTTCGAGACTGATTTTTGCTTCCCCTCTGCGTGTCACCAATGTATGGTCACTTACGTTTGGAACCTGTAAAAATAGTTGCAAAAGAATTCTTGCAAAACTCTATAATCCAATACAGTTGAAAAGAATTGCACACAACCAACCATTAAGTTGCAGGTGACGGAGAACATCTTCCCGTGGTATATCAAAAATTCTTGTGGACAATTAAGAGTGGGTGTCAAAACTGTAGGAGAAACTTTTTTGCTCTCAAATTGTAGCAAAAGCTTCCTCAGCTCGTTAAAAAATGTACCGGTAGATGACTGTGCATGATGAATACACAGCTCATAGAAGCTCAGATCCGAAAAATCTTTGCACAGAGTTTCTGAGTTAGGTTTCATTACTTGATCCTAAAAAAAAGTTTTTGATGAATAGTTTCAAACTCGATAGATCCGCCTGGACATAATTCTAATGTCAATGGGCAAAAACACACCCTGAATACGAATGAAAAATGTTAAGCATATTGCAAATGTAAAAAATTTCAAACAGTTTGAAGTTTTTCTCCTTCTTGATGTTTGCTGTATGAACGAAATTTCATCTGCTGTACCTTAATTAATGGTGCCTGACAGTGGTATGAATAAGGATAATGAATGTTGAACATCTCCTTGGACAACAAGCCTCTCGTAGTCAAATAATTGTTGGACCATGATTTCACATATTCATGTTCTACTTCATCAGTTGGTAGGGTCCAGAAGGATCTTGAATTTTGTATGGCTGGTAGCACTAAACCACTTGAAGTAATGAAGTCATTTGCTGGATTTCCATCATAATTTCCTTGCAAAGACAGAAAAGCACAATCAGAAATCAACAGAAGTCAACAGAAATCTCTATATTACAGCATATACATCGAGACGAAGAATCAGCTAAGCATGATAGTATAGTATACCTGTCAATCCCTTTGTTTTGCCATGTAGTTTGCTAGTCATGCGAGATGCTAAAGTAATTGAAGATTTTACTGCATGAATATGGAACGTTATGGACTCAAATATAAGAATAATGCCTGCATGAACCACTGTGTTGTCATGGTTACCCATCGTACTTCCTGGAAGCATTGAATAAAAATAACAATTTTATCAGTATTCTCACCATGCTAAATGATTACTATACTGTAATTTGCATAAAGCAGGATATTGTGGTTTACTTACCTAAGAATTCAACTTGAATATTTCTGCCCAATCGTGTTTCCTGGCGCGCTTCCTCAACTGTTTTAGGCAGATTTAGTTCATCTATGGAATATATAAGGAGTCGCTCTGAATCTTTCAGGTAGATCTCTAAAGACGTTCCGGCAGGTAAATCATTATACTGAATGGTGAACAATATTCCAGTAATCGTGGTAACGGATTTGCCGTCTATCTCTCTACAATCGATGATCATGTGTACGACAATGTCATCCGTCTCGACAACCAAATACAGTCCCGGATTTTCAACTTCGAAAATTGATCCATCAAATGTCATGACTGTAGTAAGGTTACCGCCAGCATAAAAGAATCCTTCCTTACTATATGACCTGGAATCTGCCATCAAATTTAACATTGATTTTTACCATAGAAGGAAAGTCAACAACTGATAATGAACCACCAAATATACTCGGTGCTCCTCACTGTGTGTGTGGTATGATTGAATGATAATAATAGTACTGTAGTGTAATTTTAAATTAAAATTCGTTTCACTTACTTGAGGTTGGGCGCTTTTCTTCATACAGTTTGCAAACGTTATTTGTAGTAGGGTATTGCTGCTGTGTCCAAATACAACAAGACAATAATGGATAGAGATCATATTTCCAATAGTTTTCAGCTTTCTTATCGGAGTTTCTGCATATGAAATGAGTAAAAGGATAAGCAGTTTTGATATAGATACATGTTAGATATGCCACAAACATACTGTCTTATAAAACCAGAGATGTGCCAGTCCTGAATGTTTGAAATTAGTTGGCCAGTTTCCACAGCATAGCAACAATCAACATTCCAATCATCAAATGTAGCCAACTTTCTTGTGAAGCACTGTACCAAATTACCATTACCATCCCCTCCCTTTGCTTTGTTAGACCACTTAATTAAAAAAATAAATGATTACCAAACAGAATGAACAAAATATCTTGAATTAAAATGTTGCCACAAACCAATGTGACAGCATATTCTTTATCAGGATTTTGTGATAGGTACTCATTCAGAAAACTGTTATTCATCCACCGCTGTGTTGAGGTCTTTGAATATAAAGTTTCAGGTAAAATCGCTGAATAATATTTCATTTTATTCTATTTATTTTGTGCAATCATACCCATAAGTCACTCTTCTCAGTTTGGGTCTTGGTGGGAGGGCACAAACCACTCAGTTTTTTGATAGCAGGTGTTAACTTACTTTGACGATAATACCAGTTCAAACAAACATCTATACAAAAGAATACAATCATATGACTAAAATGGAGAACAGTTATACAGTACTTATAAAGTGGTCGAGTAGGTTGTACTCATACTCTAGAATGAAAGTAAATTTATGATTTCAGATATTAAATAACTTAATTTGATTACCATAAACATCGTTCCCACTTAGATCATGCATTTCCATCTTACGAGATGATGTGTTAGGATCAAATACCCGAGACGCTTCCAATACAGTGTGTGGATCAGTAGACCTAAAGCTACAGTTTAGTTTACAATGAATTAATTTTACGAATACAAGATATCTCATAACATATTGATTGTAAGTGAAAATACTCACAAATCTTTTTCAGCATAAGGATTTTGGATAACATATCCTTTCAATATTGGAAATTGACTAGGACCAATATTAAAGCTTGGTCCCATGTTGCCATAAACATAATAAATATAGGTACGATTGAAATTTGTTGCTATGATCAGTTGGAACTGAACAGGATTTTCTGTTGAAGATATTCCTCTCCATGTTATAACAACCAGCTGTAGGAAGTTTGTTGTTGTATTATCAGGTGAAAGATTCTTCATATAATCCATTGTCCGTAGATAATTTGCTGAGTCTCTGGTATAAACTTCGGCGCAAATCTTAGTCACTCTGTAACCCAATGCGGAGGTGTCTGGGGCCCACAATGGAAATATAACCATTCCAAATTGAGATGGAAATTGCTTCAAAATATCAGGATATTGCAAAACATTGAACCATTCTTTCGCTATCATGGTATCACTCAAAACCATTATTCCATTTTTCATGACAGTAATGAACTGAAAGAACAAATTCTTGCTGTTATGATCTGTATGTATTGGAAGCGGAAGATCCAGTCTGAATATGAGCATTGATTCATTAGTGCATTCAGAAGTTGGTAGGAGATTCGTCTGAATGTCTTTGTGATTCAAGTCATTGGAAATGAGCGATACGTCATTAGATGTGGTGTTCCTTGAAAAAAACAGGATTGAAATATTTCGGGAATGCGATTTAAAGAATAAAACTCAAGTGAAAAAATTAATATTACTGTAATGTGCTATTCAGATAGCAGTAACTTAAAATTCCTGTGAAGTCATCGGTCACTGGCTGATATTCACCCTCACAGTAGCATCTGTTTAAAACATGCAATAAGGAGATTATTATATATTCTGGAGGTAAGTCAATAAATTTATAAATATTATGGTTTGCTTTAGAAATTACAGTCCTTTCTTAGTATCCACTATATGTAGCATAGTTTGGTATAACATATAAATAAATGTGAGGATTCTTACTCAAAATCCTCCTTGGACGAAAGCCGACACTTCCCCCTATTGCGAAGCTGATCACAGCGGTCACCATTTATACTACAGTAGCTGATTGAACCTTCTGGACAGTGGTCAACAGCGCAGTCCACAATATCAATAACGGAGTCTGTTTTATGTGGAAGAGATTCCTTTATTAAAATAATGTAATTTATTTAATTTTAAAACCATCTAGCTTGCCTGGATCATTAGTGATTTTGAATCGCGTTTTGATTCCTTTACCACAAGTGCTGGAACATTCTGAAAAATTACTCCACTGTGAAAGGAAAGGTGTCTCGATGGCACACTTATCATTATATGATGATCCATTGCAAATGCATCTGCAAATATAAAATTATTATACAGTATTACCATAAAACTAAACTTATCTTTCAAAAAAAAAGACAGTAACATATTTAACAAATTAGCTTAGTGTTCCTCATTCATCACAGTCAATCAACTAATATGGAAAAAATATAAGACTTCCGTACCTGAACCCTGGAATGACCTCTTCGCACACTCCACCAGTGCAAGAATTTGCTGTACAGTTCTTTGTGTCCATGCAAAACCCATCATTCAAAACGAAACCGTCAAAACATACACAACTGAATGAACCTGATAAAGAAATTGTTACAATTTATTTGGACGAATCACCTCATGATTAGGACAAATACTAAACTATTACCTTCAAAATTTTCACAATGAGAGAAATTACCACATGAATCAACATTACTGCACTCATCAATGTCAAAGCATTTTCCATTTTTATAGAAATAACCGGATGCACAGTCCATCATGCAGATGCCTGGAAAACAAATACATTCATATTGTTCTGAGATTTGTATTATGTGAGAAAATGGCTATGTAGAGAAAAGTACCATTCGTCATGGCATTGCAATTTTTTTCCTCTGTGCAATATCCATACTGATCTAAAACTAAATTCTCTGGGCAGACACATACGAATCCTTCATGCATATTTTGGCATTGACTTGGATACTTGCAGTTGTGAAGATTCAAACTACATTCATCAATGTCTCGTGATCCACAGTTCACAAAAATTTCTTTGCTTTTAATGCTATTTTCAAACACCTGTGAATATAAGCACATTCAGTTAGACAAATGCAATAGCCTTACATACAATATAGTCATATTACACTCAATTTCTTTTACTGAAGGCAATGAAGGCAATTGCAATATTACCATTTTATTGTCATGTACAACAACAAGAATAACAGCTTGTTTCCAACAGAGTGTAGCAGTCATATTATTCAATGGTATGGTGTCAATAATGATTTCTGAATTCGTCATAAATTTATTCTTCACAAATTGCCCTTTATTATGTTCCGTTAATTTGTATGTCAGCTCGTAGCATGTTTCTTCCAAACATTCCAAAAAGCTATCGATGTGACTATTAGCAGAGCAGTTCAAGGCAACACTTGATGAGTTAAAACAGAGAAGGAAATTCATGTTCATTTCTAATTCTTGCACTTCAGGATTGCTGGTGTAGCCAAAAATTGAAAGTTTGAAAGTCACTGCCTCACTTCTTGGCAGTTTCAAAATATCTCCAATGTTTACTTCAAAGCTTTTTAGGATGATCCTGAAAAATATGGATCGGAACAAAATTTGAAAAGTTTATTCTAATGGCAAAGATAATTTCAAACATGCTTACCTTTCACCGCTTGGACAATCTTTAATAGAAATATTATTAAAGTATATGGTATTATCTCGAAATGACAATTCTTCATATGCCAAGGAGGGCTGATAATCACTCTCATCTCTGACCAAGAAGGTGAAAATCTGTTATGGTAAATTATATGATTATTCATGCACAAAATCCAAATCCTGGCTAAGAATGTCTTTCTACAGATCAATTTTTGAATACCAATTGCAAGTCCTGAATTATGCAGCTGATTTGTTAATTTCTTAAACACCAACAAACATTATCAGTTTATTCAGAAACTTCCTTACAAAAAGCTGATTCTTATATTTAAAATACTTACCTCCATGCTAAACATTGCAGGAACAGTTGCACAGAAACTTAGCCAATCTTCTTCTGGCATACAAAAATTTTCCAAAGTCGATAATGTCCCAGCGACTAAAAAATCATCATCCACGTATAAATGAGTCCAATTTGCAGAATTTAATACAATCGGTGCAAGATAATTTTTATCTGCACAAGACTTTCCCCTGCCGCATCCAAAGCTGATTACCGCATGGACTGGTTGTGATTTGAAAGTCTCAAAGTGATTCAGAATGCATGAGTTCTTACAGTTAGTCACTTTCATGTCATTGCCAAGCATAGAATTACTATATGAATAGGTCATGAAAAAGCTCATATCAAAAGTCCTGTTCACTCTCGAATTCTGATCATTAAAATTAGTCATATCAACATTGAGTAATCCCCTGCAGTCAATTTCTACATCAAATTCTTGCTGGTTGTTGCTGCTTAACGAGTCATACTTATGGTGAAAATCCGGATGCTTCGGGTTTGGAAGAACTTTGATAACAAAGTGGATTCCCTTGAGAACCCTTCTCTTCTTGCTTAAATCAATCGATTTACAGTTTTCAATGTGCGGGCTAAGTGAGAGTAGCAATTTAAAATGATATGCTGTATGACTAATCCAAGATGATTTTAAACTGGTGACATAAGTCCAACTTGCAGATAGTTCAAAACCAGATAATTCCAGCACTAGAAATTCAGATCCAGGTTGATACTGTAGGTCTTGCATTCCAACATTCCATGCATCGAAGCTAAGCATAATGTTTTCTGTCTTGAATGGGTTCAGTGTAATTTTTTCCCTACTTCCAAAAAATGGCTTTGGTAAAACCTCTCCAGGATATACTTTTTCCACTTCCATAATCCCACATAAAATTATGTCTCCCGGACAACTGATGATTGTTTCCAATGATTTGACGTTATCTTCAACATGGATATCCATCCCTACTTTACTGCTGTCTTCAATTTTTCCTGTTATGAACACTTTGCCACAGAATCCAGATGGTAAATGACTCAGAGTAAAGGTGGAGTCAAAAGCCAACACTGGAGTGATATACTGCTTCATTTTAATCATTTGTTCTTCAGTTGTAACTTCATGGAGGAATATTCTGTCGACAATGAGTGATGGCTGCTGACCTAACTTCTCTGTTGTTGAAATAAATATCTCAAAAGTAACATTCAACAATTTTTTCAGCGTGTCATCATCGTAAAACCTGTGATGAAAAGACACCATTAAATACCAATGGCAATGGGTCTTTGGCACAAGTTAGTTATTTAGCACAGAAAGTACATACTGAAGTCCAGTAAATGTTATTTCAGCCATGAAATGATTTGCTTGAAAAACCACCAAGGCAGATTGAGATATTTCAAATTTGCTTATATAAAAACTCAAATATCTCAGTAATGAATTGTGTTGTGTAAAGAAGGTGATATCTTCCAATTTGATAGGAATAAAATTATTGCTAATAACTTTGTCCAGTTCCATGATGAATCCAGGGCCTGAAAACAACAAAATCCGATCATAAATTGTAAATATTACATTTGATTTAGGATTAAGGAATGACGGTAGTATACCTTGTATTGAAATTATTAGGAATTTCTTTGAAGCTTCATTACATGCTCCTGCTGGAAGGGAGATGTTTGCAGTAATGGTGATAGACAATTCATTCCTAGAAAAATTAGAAAAAAACAAATATTCATAGCACATGGTTTGAAAGAGTGCAATTTCCTAAATATTTCTTGAGCATATAAAATTGTGATTAAGCTATCAAGAATAATCAGACTTAAAATCGACCTGCTCTTGCTGTGAGATAAAATATATGTAACTTCGAATGCAGCTTCATCATCCAGTTGTATGTCTAACAGTGGATCAACGGAAACAAATGCATTGAAATGAAACTTATTTTGCTGAGCAACTGCATCACGCAGACTTTCAGATAGAAACGTCACATGAGCTTGAACATGAACAGGAGTTTTGACAAAGCAGGATATTGAGTGGAAAGGTTCCAAAGGTTGTATTTTAAAGGACAACACTTCCATTACATCACCTACAAAAATCATCATAATGGCAAAGAGCAATTTTTTGTGGTTCATGGTATGTATGTATATAGTCAAACTCTTTTGAGAAATTCTTTTTACCATCGCAGTCGAAGTACACCGGGCTTATGAAATAATTATTTGAAAGATATATTTCTTCACAATATTGCTGTGATGGGTTGACTTGAACTTCAATTTTCAAATGTGAACATCCACAAAATAGAGCATTCCATCCAATAGCAGCTCGGAAGTCTGAAGTGAAATTCACAAAAGCAATATCTGTGTAAGGAAGATTCTGTAGATCGAATTCAACAGATATATTCGAGAAGAGCATAGCATCGACATCTTCATTCCTGCATAAAATGAATGAATAAAGGGGAAAATGCTAGGTAGAATAAACAATCAATTAAATAATATTAGTCTTGAAACTCACAAATATAATCTTGGAAATATATTGAACATTTCAGCAACGGGAACGGGAGCTGGCATTGTTTGATTTCTATGCAGTTTGATATTTATTTCTGCTGATAACTGCCAGCGTCCCTCGGAAATTGATTGAGGAATTGTTATGGATTTCAAATCCACATCACATTTTTTTGCGGCACAGGACAGTTTTGAATTCAGTATAGCGTGTTTCTCTGCATAACCTGCATCTAACACTGAAAAATGATAAAATATTTACCATTGTAGTCAAAGCACCCCAACCACAATACAGAAAAACAATAATACTCAAATAAGCCTATATCTAAAAGCAAGACTAAAAGATTACCATTTACTCCGAGCAAATAGCACATATGTGAGACAGAGTTGCACCTTTCTTGCTTGAGAAGGAAAAACCCATGGCAGTGAATAAACTGGATATTGTGATTATCAAATCTATCCCCTGAAAAGATACATTGAGGTGATGCCAGTTAAAAATTTGAAATTTCACCACACAACTAATGTCTTATCAACAAACCTTGTATTTGAGTACAAGCTAACGATGATATGTTCGCAACAACATCAGACCACTCAAATTCATCACATTTTGTTACGCCAAGTTTTACATGAAGAAATCCATCTCTATTATTTCCACTCTGATTAATAAGCTTGGTGAGATTTTTTCCAGTAGGTTCATCTTGATTCTTGTCATAAATATCCATGGTAAAATAAAAAGAAATGGGATACTGAATCTCTGGTAGTACATCATGTGGTAGCAGCTGATTGATGCTGGGTTGGATAGATAATATTTGATCTGGGCATAACACGAATACTGGTTGCCAAGCACATGTTGTAATATTGTCAGCATTTAGTTGTGCATGATTATTGGAAGTCAGTTGAAAATATAAATTCCAGTGTTTCCAACACAATTCAAGATGAGTTGAGAACATAATCTGTACAGAGAACTTTGCTTTGTCATATAGCAATATTATGTCATCTACAGTGTCCTCAGTTCTGGCTGATGAAGCTTCTATTTTTTTCTCGTAAATAATCATATGATTTGAAGAGGTATTGATTTCAGCGCATTGAGAAGCTTTAGAGAATGCCGCGCTGATTGAATATTCTTTCCTGGCTTGACTTGGATTATTTTCACCTTTGAATGCAAATGATTCTTCCACGGATATGCTGACAGTAAATGATGTATCTGAGTGTATGATTGTAGGTGCATTCATCTGCAGCAGCAATAATGACTGCGGTGCTAATTTTGTACATCCGGATAAAATAATTTCATGGGATAACTCATTGTTGGGTTGCTCGACAAGTTCAGTGAAATATCCTACATCATGCAAATCAAATGATAGAATTAATATATATATATATATATACATGCTATATAGTTTTACAGCATTAAAAAACAAACTGACCATCTGGGTCTGTAACAACTAGTAAGAACATTGTTCCATTTTCATTCAAAAACTGAGAACAGAATGATTTACTGACATAATTATTCAAATGAACCCGGCCTTCGTATTCATACACCACATTTTCCGAAAGATAAGAATTCCTGTGATACAGTTAAAATATTGCATATTAAGCAAGACAGTATTGATGTTGCCAGCACAACCGTGGAACTATTCTGAATATAGATATATTATCACCATAATCTGTTGCTGATTTCCATTGTATTAATCTCCACAGTGAGTAGTAGATCATCTTTAGAAATGTGCTTATCTTTTGACAAATAAACACCATAATATGAATTCTGTGAGTTCTCATCATCATTCGTCTTCAGTTCAGGTGGACTTTTCAGTATAGCGATTGAAGGAGTGGACAATGCAACTCCCAATGTGAAGCTAATTATCACTGGATCTTTCTGAGATATGTCAAATATTTTGTTGGATGAGGAAAGTTCAAGTACAGACAGATCAAGCATCATTGTGGAGGGAGTGGAGCAAAGTACTGTGATAGGAGTCCAGTGAACTTCCTCAGTATAATTTCTGTTATCTGTTGTTGTCCGAGGTAGAGCACCAACAAACCTAAAATTAGCAGTGTGTCATGTGACATTAGTCATGCTACTATCATTTTAAAAATGAATGCAGACTTCAGCTATTCAGCTAATTTTCCAAGGTACTTCATGAAATAACTTATTGATTACTTTGGGCCCTTTTTTTCATAATGTTGGGGATACAAAGACATTTATTGTCTATTTTTACTACTGTTTGTATTCAAATAATATCGTTGCATATTACAAAGGATCATAAAAATGCATGATAGTATCACTTACCAGTTTTCCGTACACTCTGCATTAACAAAATTCAAGTCCAAGTATCCATGTTTACTGTATTCATATGAAAATCCTTCCTTGTTTGATGTAATCAGGTGTATATCAGCATATGTTACACTGAATGCTTGTTTTCTGTAAAGTTTCTGTTGCTTCTCTTTCAAATGTAATTCAATGTTTGAAGTTTCAATAAAATCTGACGGTCCTGGATTATTTTGTTTATTCCAGAGTAGAATTCGAACGCTGAGAAAAGAAGGATACAGTTAGTCTGGTGTACAAGAAATGACTGGTATACCTTAGAATGGTACCTCATATTTCCCCCAGATAGGAAGTTTGACATGATTGACGAGCATGATTCTCCACTGCACTCAACAGCGAGTGAGAAATTAACCGGAACCAAGAATCCAAACCAACTCATTACTGGTTTCGAGGTGAACTATTAAAAAAACACTTTCATAATATATTCATAAATCAATTTTCATTTTTAAGCCTCAAGGTGCTTAGTATATATTTTTCCTATAAAAGGATTTAGTTTATTATGGTGCCAGGCTATAAAAATATAGGCAGTTAATGACAACAAAACAGCTAAATTTATAGACAATTTATAGGCAATACAATGAATAACATTACCAATATTTCAGTCTTGATAAGACCAAATTCTGAGACGCTTTCGCACTTTGGATGTGCTGATAGGGATACAGGACTAGATGCAATTTTGGTTTCATCAGATGGAGATGAGTCAAATGGAAGAATGTCCCAAAATAATTGAAAATGTATCCATGAATCGCCACGAAATGATTCTTCTGGGGTTGGTATTTCCTCCCTTATGTCAACTTGGTGCTTGGTTTGTCCTGTTAAAGTAGCAGAAAAATATAGCAATAAGCTGAAACTTAGTTATGGAGTAATCATAGTGTCTACCTGGATAGGGTATCATGATTTCTTTGGTATTGATCAGCCGAATATTTTTGTCTTTTGACATCCAGATGTTCAATTCTAAAGAACTGTTGCTATGGTAAATATCATCAAAATTTGAGGAAACATCATCTTCCAAGAAACCATAACTGAGTGTAGATGTTACTACTATAGCAGTGCTAGAGTCATTTGTGAGGTTAGTAAATGAAGTGAGACTTGTCAATTCTGCATTATAGCCGTCAAGAAAGCAATTCAAATTGATAAAAACATTGAAAAAGTCATCACTGAATATTCCATCCCAATAATTTCCAAGTTGACTGATTAAAATATATGCTCCATGTTTGCATGCAGAAACAAGACCATTTTTGACCAGTTGATAAAAGGGTGGTAGTTCTATTCGAATTTGCAAGAAGATCTTGGTATTTTCTTCACCCTTTATACACGAAAATATTTTATGATCTAATATTCTCAGTTGGTAATCAGAACGGTCAAAATTTTCATCCATCGACAAGAGAGCAATCCAGTGTGAATTCCCATGGCAAAAGTCCCTGTTGCTATCTGTAATTTCAAGCCAGGACTCAAGCACCAAAACATCACTAGGAGCAAACCGCTTCCTGGAAGTTAACTCCCTGTAGATCTCTTTGACTTTGTTGCGATTACTTGACAATGAGTTTGCATCAGTAAAAGAGGATATGAGTTGAAATTTATTGTGACTGCATATAATCTCCAGAGATAGAGTGTTTTCAGAATTTCTTATGTCTGGACTCAAAGGTGGATCTGCTGAAAGAAATACTCCTACAGCAATTTGGACTTTTCCGCATATATCTCCAGGTAAATCTATGAAAAATAAGTATTTGATTAGAATAAATGTAATTTAAAGGTTAATATAACTATAACTAAAGGTTACATGGCTTCACCTAGTCCTTTTTCTACATCATCAAGGGTTATACTCTGATTATGTTTCAGAGAGGATTGCATTGCTTGAAGACTGTGTAATGGTTTATAGAAGGAATTTAGCTCTAGAGTTTGACCAATTTTTCCTTCGTACACTTCGGGGTAGACCAAAAACAGGTAGTTGAAAGTATGAAAACTCTGCAGCTTGGAATTAAATCTTTCAACTTCTGGTCCATGGTATTCAATCACAAGATGATAAGGTTCAGGAAAATTGATGCTTTTATAGTCGGACTCAACAAGGGTTATATTAGGTGGCAGAATACCTTTAAAAAAACACTGGTTTATTTTGGAATAGTACATATTTAAAAAACAAAAGCAGAAAGGCGTAAGGTAGACGCATTACTAACCTGCAGAGTTATGATGCATTTTCTTCCCTGACAGGAAGGAAAAATGTTTAATCGAAAAGCGATATCTCTGATCAAGTGCAGATACTTCAGAAATATGAAACTTGAGGACTCCCACGTGAGTCAAAAAAGACTGCCATTCTACAAACAACTCAATGTGGTTGATAGCAATTCCGGATATCTGGTAATGCTCTGTATAGTTTACCTCAATATTGCCATGTAAAATTAAATGATATGAATGAATTGGTTGTGAGAAAGTGGAGTAGCTGATTGGAAATGGCCTAATTGTATATGATACATTTGTTAAGCTTGAGACTATGCCTAGAGATTCCAAAGAAGAGTTTACCTTTGCTGAAAAAGTAAGGCTGTTATTGAAAATTATTGACTTGTGAAAAGTAAGCACAAATGATGCTTTGAATGCAAAAGAGTTTTCCGAAAAAGAAATGGTTTTATGAAAGGGAAGCGGTTCAATTTGTATAAAGTTGTTCACAGATACATAATCACTTCGGCATTGCACAAAAATGTGACAGTTAGATGATACAGACTTCAACACTTGAAAATTCACCAGTACAGAGGAAGCTTTAACATTCCAAGGAGTAAGCCTAACTTGTGACCATCCACACACATCCCTGTCCAGCGCATTTGAGGTGAACAAATAATTTTGCTTTCTAGCAACTCTCCTATATGTTGGTTTCATTAGTTCATCCAAGCCCACTGAGATATTGAATTGTGCTATTGGTGTGAAAGCTTTCATATGAGTTTTAGAAAATTTATGAATTTCCAATGCAGAAGTGAATGTGAGTGTAACTGGTTGCTTAATGGCATTTAACAGAAAGCGTGATCGCTCGTCAATATCCTCAGAAGACATCTCAACAGACAATGCAACACCATAGTGAGATTCTGCTGTTGAGATAATACTGGGATAACTCAGATCAAGCACTTTGATATCAAGTTGTATGGTATTCATCTCTTTCATTCGACTGTATGATAATTTTTTTGTGATGCAATTGTGTTTAGATAAGGATACAATTTTAAACACAGGTTTTAATTCTCCAACTGTTATGTGGGGCAACTTATTTGACTCCAGATCACATTTAACAATGAATTTTTGTGCGGTGCACTTTAAATTTGGGCTTAATATTTTTGCTTCATCAATATCAATGAAGAAATGACCACTAACAACGTAATGCATTCTTTTGTAACCACTTTTACTATTTAAATCATCATCATCCTGAAATGTATGCACAGTAACATTGTACTGCATTGAATTCGCATTGTCATAGTTATCCAAAACAGAATCATCTGCAATTATAACTTTAATCGACAAGGCCCTTGCAAAATCAAACTTATTTGATCCCAATGAGCTTTCAAATGCAACTTTGAGGAGTATACTCATTTTCCAAATTTCATTTGTACCCATACGCAATTCAGAAAAACGAATGAGTTTTACAGAGTCAACTTCCAATGGCATTTCATTAAAATGAAACCCTTTGATCACAGAATGTGTTTTCCCATGTGAAATATCTATTTTATGAGAAATTTGGGGCAAATTTGCAGTAATGTTCAAATAATATAGCTGTTTAAGTTGTTTAAAATCAGAATTCTGAAATACGGATAGGTTTTTCAAACATTCCTTCGATACACTTATGTTTCCAGAGACAATAAACGGGGACACATCAGTTGAATGTCTTATTATTGAATGATTGGACATCGCAAGGTCGTCAGCTGAAGGGTTTGGTAATACCCGGAGTATTTTATGTGAGATACAGTAAGTGGCATTCTTTATGTGATTAGAATGTAAGTGCAACTGAAGAACAGAATTTTCAAGGTCATTTATGGTCAAGGGATATGAATTATTGTTTGTGATAAACAAATGAAAGAAAAAGGTAATAATGTGAGAATTGTACTGAGGTTCATCATATCTTTCACTCAAGAATAATTTTCCCAGAGAAATGGAGAAAAATGCAGGCTTGCAATACTGATCCTTTGCAGTCAGATTCTTACATGTGGTGATTGAACCATTGCTTGTAATTTGTAACTGAAGGCAAATTAGACTGAAAACGCCACAAAAAGATGATGGTAGGAAGGAATTCATACTGATGTTGTTGAAAGTTATGTATTGGTGAGTTGTGTCTATATTATGAAGTACAGTTTGTGACAATATGTAAGATGTGACATTTTCCTCGGTATAGTTAGCTACACTCGACAAAGCTGCTGTTATGCCCAATGTTTTTACATAGTTTTGGCTAGCCAGGGAAAACAGAAGATGATTGTGAATTTGGAGGCTAACAAGAAGTGTTTGATTCGTATTGGTGTATAATGAGGTTGAATCTGAAACAGACCAAGTAAAATCGATCTGATATTGTTTGTCTGTAATGTGTTCCATTTCTGTGGTACATGCTTCTGAATTGATCTCATTTGGATAATTGTTATTACCAAATAATTCATCATATTCTGTCAATGACACTGCACAAATATGTGTGACATGGAAATGTGTCTGGGATATGCTTATGGAATTGATCGTTATATCAGCATAATAAAAGCCGTCTGATTCAAATGTTATTTTTGGAGAAACCGTGAAATTAATGTTCATTGGAATAACTATAACGACATGTGAGTCATTTAAGAATGCAGTTGAAAATGTAATGGGCCTGTGAATTAAACATGAAACAAAGTTATGAAAAATCATTGTAAAATCCTTGAACATGTCTTCACAAAAACCTGCTACGTACTTTTTCCAAGTTTCATTTGAAGATAAGACACCAAGAAATTTCAATCCAGCGATTAGACTGTTTGCTACATCATCCTGGTAACTTCCTTCAAATTGAACTTTCAGTCTCCAATAAATACCATTGTACTTCTAATGAGAAATATATTCGAATGATAAATACATAATATGTAGGATATACACAACTTCTTCGATTTATGAGGATTCGTATATTGCCCCTTAATTTCATTAAGTTAATGAACTTCAAACAATACAAAAATTGTAGCTTTTGTGCCTCAACCTAGGCCCAAAAAGGTGTTTCGATACTGTATAGTCAATGATCAAGAATGAACCGTTTAAACTATTTTGTATAACGGGAACGTGAATCACTTGTAAATCGAGGAAGTAGTGTTCAGAAACGACCATTTTAACCAGTATTTTGAAGACTTTGTTCCAACATATTGAAAAAGCTTACTTCAATTTGCTTAGTCACAAATAGTGTTCTGGAGACCTCTAGTTTGATGACTTGCATTTTACTTTTTAGACATGTAAATGCTAACTTTTTCCACACAAAAGAATTATTCACAAGATTCCTTGGTGAAGTTTCTCGTGGCTGATTTATGTATGCACCAAATTTTAGGGCGTTATTACAAACTGCACTTGCATTCTGGAAAATAAGATGATTGCTGTGAGTAAAAAAAAGCCACATACACTACTAATAGCAAAAATAATCAATATTATACATTTATGTATGCAGAGCCAGCAAACAGGTATTTTTTAATATCTGTTCTATTTAACTGCTTGGTCACATCAGAAGACAAAACATAGCTAATGACACTGCTCTCTGGAAGATACAACAGTGAAGCATCCAGTACTGTGTTTGTGTTTCCTGATTGATTTCTGATTAACGGGGAAGATTTCTCCAGTAACAACTCAAAACTTGCATTTTGTAAATATTCTGTTTTCGATGGATCCTGATTGAAAAATATTGCATTTTGTACGTGTTATGTATTTAAATCACTCACTGGTATTCATTTTTAGCTTAATTAACCTGCACGAAATTGTAGGATACAACAGATGCATTGAAGTGTATAAAAGAATCCTCTCTGCTGATTTCAAAATCTGTTATTTCAATTTCTTTGTAGTCTGAATAAATAAAACTCATCAATTTAATAAAATGCCCATACTAATAAGAAATAGTAACATTTTGAAAATCTGGAGTATTGCCTGTTTCCCTAAATTAACTCTCAAAGTGGAAGTCAGAAGTACCAGGTCTGTTCTAGGATTATATATCCCTTACCTGAGCATGAGATTCCAAATGTTGTGTAGAAGTTCTTAGAAAATGTATTCTCATAACCTTTAACCTGAGTACTTGTCTTCATGGGTTCAAAAAGAAAAATGCTGGCATCAATTGTGATAGAAGCACCTTTGCATGCCCTATATATCATCCAGTTATCCAACGGCATGGAATATGTCACTTTATCTGTAAAGCAATAGTTACCGACACCTAAAGAAACAAGCAACTAACTTTGGGTACAGAAAAATTCATTCACCTTTCATTGGCCCTTGACATATATATGGCATAACGGCTGTGCAGGATTGTGTGATCCAAATAGAAGAGTGTTTTCTAACAGCCCCACATCCTTCTGGTGGTAAGAGGTTATACGAAGAACCTTGATGAAGAGATACGGATTTAATTATGGAAATTGCCCTACTTTAGTTGAGTGCTTTAACCTGCTGATTTAAATTAAAACATAATCATGTTAGAATCGAAACTTATTAAAGATCATGTATTTTGAGAATATGTCGCTAATGAATATTTTATTCAGATTCTTTCATAACACTGTTGAATATGTTTCGAATACTTTCTACTACAGTTAATACTGCTCTACATTCCAAGCATATTAGCATACCCTGGTCTACTGATATTCTTATTCCATCTTCCCACAACCAGTTGTAGTTTTCATGAATGACATGGAAACCTTGAGAAAAGATATCGAAAAAAATCAAAATCACTCTAGTAACCAAATTGTATCTTTCATTAGTAATAGTGATGAATAATCTAAATTAGGTTGAAATTGGGAGGACATAAAGAACATTACGGCAAAGAATGTAAATTTTATTTAACTGATAGGTGATTTCAAAAGTATTTGCCTAAAAATCGTACTAAAATGTTTCATTGTAATAAGACTTTCAATATAATTCACATATTCAGAAAGATATTGTGTGTTCATTAATGTCTACGAGCATTGATTAATTAAAGATTGTGTTAGTTTTTAACGCCATTTTGATCATCGGATGATGAGTCCCTCCCATCTCATCGGGAGTGTAATTTTGTAGTGTATAAAAAGATTTATAAATAAACCATACCTACATTCTACATTTTACTATACCTCTTTTAGGGCCACACATACTATTGAAAACAAGTAACAAGATCATGGTTAGTATTTACAGTACACTGACCTATCCAATATCCAAGTGAATCATCCATTGAGGTTTTAATGTGGGACAAAACATTTGGATGTCTTGCTACTGCTAACTGATATCCAATTGACCTACAAGCATGAAAACATAATATAAATATTCTATTTTGTATTTTCCTAGTATGAGACAGGTGTTTACTGCAGCCCATACAATAGGAAACCTTACACACAAAATAAAGCAGCATCGCGGAAGTTCTTGGGTGAATGAAAGTATTTGTAGTAGTAAACGCCATCAAACGATATAATTTCTGAGTTTGTGGTATCTGTTTAAAATTTTATATTAAATATTAAATTAATTGGATCTAATATTGGTATATGGTACTGAAGCATGTTTACCTGTAAGCACATCTTTGTATGAGACATCTTTCAAGTCAATTACAGGGTGAACCTGGTCATCATGGGAGAGTGTGATGCTTAGCTTCCCTAGGGATTCATCTGATTCAATGTGGTAGTTTTCATATGATTGTCTTTCAAGGAAGAATTCAACTTCCAACTGCATTTCTGCTGTAAAATGAAATAATAGGTTTTAAAAATTAACCAAATGCATAAATTCAAATATATTAAGAACATGTCTTTTGACAACCTCACCATTGCTGTAAGTTATATTTATGTCTGTAAGACCGATCATCACAGAAGGGGTGTTCACTACGCTGCATTCAGGAACATTCGGTTTATAATAACAACAAGAATCTTCGAGCCATGGTGCAGGTATCGTCACATAGTTGTTTCCGTACACTTTCTCATAATCATCAGATGCACCGAATACCATGATGGTCATATATTTGACACGTGTTGAACAAGCTGATTCAGGGACTTTTATCTGGAGTAATAACCAGTAGAAAATAATTAGTTACAGTATTGGGAGTAGTTGATTATTGGTATTAGTCTCTAATGAATAATTGATGAAGATTATAGCAATATAATACCAATGTATCCATTGGATACTTGGACATTATTTCACAATTGAATTGTACAAGCTTCATTAATAAACATTGAATTTCAAATTTGAGTGTGTGTTTAAAAACTGTGTAGTGTATGACGTAATTTTATGCATTATTTTACTTGTAATTAAACTATTTCTTAATACAATCATATATTATGAAAAATAAATATCATATAATGAGATCTTTGAAAAGAACTGGTTCCTACTATGATAATTTTCTACAGAATCTAATTCCTACCTTCCATTGTATGCTGAGATTTAAAGATGCCAAGGATGCATGATTTTTTTCAGATAATAACACTGTCAGTCTATTGTCATCCCTCACTTCTATGAGCTGGTCACTAAAGAATTTCATCTCATGGTTTATCCTAGTCCTAGTCCTATCCTAGTACCAGTAAAAAATGTAATACAAATCTACCTGAAGTTTTTTGGACCTAGGTCAATTAGCTCTTCTTCATCTATCAAGTCCTCGTGTATGAAAACCTTTACAAGCAACTGTGAATCAGTGAAGCTCATTGGTGACACATTCATTACATCAAGTGAAGCACTAAGTACAATTTTCCCATTTCCAGGAATTAAATGAGATTGAAATCTTTCAATTTTCATAGCGTAAAGATCATATTGACATTGGAGCAACATCTGGAAACACCACAATATATGGCAATGTTAGAATTTGACAAATAAATCTCATTTTTGAGTATGAAATTACCTTCCTTCTAATGATATTATTTTCCTCGTTATATTCTGTGAAAATATTTGTATGATCAAGATATATGATGAGGTGAACGTATCCACACAAACTCGAAGAAAATTCAAATCTGGAAAAGTAATTTTTTTAGGAATTAGTGAGAAATGATAACTTTAAAACTGTAACAATACGTTAACAAAGTTCGGGTATTGACAGTTTTGATTCTCTTATCAAAATCACCTGTCTTTAACGGAGATTATTTTGCTGTATGTCACCGTTTCTCCTTTGACTTGCTGATCATCTCCAACAATTATTTCCATATCAGATATTTTCATGCTGTGGTATTGACACATAGATTCATCTATATGATCTTCAACAGCAGAAATGCAGAATTTAATATGAAATGGATAGTCTAAGCTCATATCTTTGTTGATACTTGTGTTTGCGTTGATCGTAACCTTTCAAAAACAATAATTATAAAATTTTGAGTAATTACATGTAATTAGTAAACAATACACATGTTTTTCAAATCAACATACCTCCAGTGGAAATACTGTTATGTTACCCCTTGATAAAACACTTGACATATTATTGAGTTTTCCAGCAATATCAAGGTTTGGGCAAGCACACACTAAAATAGTAATCAGGCTATTTGGATAAAGCATTTTGGAAGTAAAGTTTCCTTTTTCCAGCCATGAAGCAGTTGGTGAAAACACAAGTGCTATATTCTTCCTGTTACAACAGTATGTAAGATTGAATCCAATCAGTTCTTTTGTTACTTTGATTTCTAAAACACTTGGAGTCCAAAATTCTGTAATTAAACATTAAACTCTAATTTCATAGGAACATATGCTATTAAAAATATATTCAGAATACATACTTGTTATGTCGCTCTCTGTTATTAGATTGGCCTCTGTTACGGAATGAGGACTTTTATCAGACTGTGAAGATATATCAATGTGATATGAAAGTTTGCTATATATATTGTAGCCATTAAACCCAGTCACATCATTCATTCCCAATAAAAACTGTATGTCAATTTGAGGTTTGCCATTTTTTGAGAATAACTTATACTCAAAACTGCTTGGCATTGCATTGGCATCTGGACAATGGATGAATAATTGTTTCTCAGCCTTGTTATTAGCATCATTAATATCAATGATCGCTTCGTGCTCATTTTGATGGATGACATTTGACTCTATAGTGAGACGTATGAATTTCCCACAAATATGCCATAAATCCTGGGAATGCCGTAAGTTTCCAATTAACAGAGTGAAGGAACTGTAATATAAGACAGGTTTAACTTTCCTGCAAAGTTCATGATTTTACATAAACATATCAAGCAGAGTAATACCTTGAGTTGCTTGAATTCTCTTGAATGTGAGAATAACTATGAACAAGCCATTGTTTCATATACTTATATTCAATGACTGCATGAAACCGAATGCTGTCAATCAGAAGTGTGGTCGGTAGTAAAACAGCTTCACTTTTATTAATCTGTTCCATGATGGTGGCATCCATTTTTAGCTCCAGTTGATTCCATGGTTTCCAATCAATATATTCATTACAGGTCATATTAGTGCATAGATTTGAAATTCCTACATCAACAAAACGAGCACCGAACGCAGCAAAGGATATGGCAGGTACAAGAGAGCAGTTTATATTAAGTTTTAATGTGTAGTTGTGATCCAAATAATTTATGGAGGAATTTGCAAGATGATGTTTGAATTCATATAGTAAGATGGCCTTCTGAGTTATGTTTGTCGTGTGTGTACAGAATTCTCCTGGATATGACAGGGTCAAAGGTAAAATAAAGCTAGTCATTTCATTAGCTGCAAGCATTCCCGATAGAGGTTCATTATCTGCCAAGAGCTGCACATTTGTTATATCTGGCCCAACAAAGACTTTCAAGGAAAATTCGCTCAGTTTACTTTCAAAAGGAGAATGGTTCATCACTGTGACATTGAACGAAACCTGGTAGGCAAACCCAGGAAATATTGTTGGAAGTTTGCTCAGGGACAGCAGAGATATGCTTCGCATTTGCATTTGATGGAAACTACATGATAGTAATACATTTCTTTGAAATTCTTTTGTTGCTATACCGATGAAGCTCATTTCTGTTTTTGCCACCAGTGATTCACCACAAATATCAGGTTCAATGTCTAGCTCAAAGTTGAGAGATGTTTGCAAGAAAATACCACCTTCAACCTTCGATGTTTTGGTATTGCGATCAAAAAACATTTCCTCGATTGATATAAGCTTCATTTGGGCTATCCAAACTTCATGATCGAGTAGTTCACTGTTTTCAGAGAGTGCACGATTGCCTGCTTTCATGGTCTTAATTGAAATATTTAATGAATCTAGGCAAAGCTGATTGAATTTCAGATCACAATTTTTCAGCTTCGCGATTGCTTCTCGTGTACTAAGTTCTCTATAATGCACTGGCAATCTTATCGATACAAATAATTGTAGACGACCTGTAAGTTTTCCTGGTTCATGTAAAAACACATGTCCAAATGGACCATTTTCTTCATCAAAAGTCAAACTGAGAATCTTGATAATGACATCAGAGCGGGAACAAACTTCATTTTTAATGTTTATTATTGCTCGGACAATATTGTTTGATTCATCTCGCTCAGCGATCTATTGAAAACAATAAACTTGCCACCAGAGGTATACCTAAAGTATGGTAAGTATGGCACATGCCCCTGGCCCCTTGAAGCCCTCTAGTTGTTAGAAAAAATAATGTAAGAGAAAGCCTACAATTGTAATTTTCATGTAATGCCATAATTCAATGATCAATGAGCTTGACTTGTATTTTTGAGTTAATATTATGGTAAAATTTAAGATTGGTGATGTTAGTGGTCTTGAAAGGGACTGGCCATAGTTGCTATTTGTCGCAGGTAAGCCTTTGTCTAAGCATGTCAATTCAATTCAGATCATATGCTATCAAATTAATATATTCTTACCTGGCCTTGCAAGCCATTTGATAAATCTGTATCAGAACTATCGATCCAAGCATATATATAACAGCTCACAGCACCAGCTGAAATTGAATAACAGTTTAAAAATTAAAAATTGACTTCAGAAGGTGCACTTGCAGGTGCAACCAGGTACTGACAAAAAAAATAAACTGTCCGAACAGTTTATGGATAATGGCTGATTCCGATGGAAGTTCGGATAACCGAGGGTATACTGTATATTCAAACTCACTGCAGATCACATTATTAGCAGGCAAAAGGCTAAATGTTGCATTATATCTACCTGCACAACATTCTTCCTGGATCATGTTCTCTGAAATTTGTAATTCGCCACGCAAAATCAATACTTCTCCGCTGAATTTCACAGGTTTTCTTAATCTTCCTAGTTGATTTTCTGACTTTTCAAATTGTAACAAAGAAGCAGTCACATCAAAGATGTCTTTACTTGAAATTCGGAATTGAAAGTCGAAGATTACTTCAGTGTTTCTGGGCTCCAGCAAAAACCTGAAAGAATAACAATTTGTCTGCTTGTGAGTCAATAAAACAGAAGCAGAAGTCTAATGAAAACTCAGTTTAACATTGATTGAGTTTTTACATTTCGCAGTGCAAGTATACAGTCGACTCTTGGAACAATGGATTTCTGATACAATGGACGAATTCAGAGTTAGGGGAGGTCAAAAAGGTTTTCCGAGTTATTTTGTAGCAACTTGCTCATAATTAATTACCAGTATTTCAAATCATTATTCATTGCCCATTATTTAACATGCTTTACATGGCCCACCAGGTAGATTTTCATGGTAGTCGTGAATTACATACATATCAACTGTATATCGATACCTTTCAGATGTCAAATATACTGTAACGTCGAGGTTATACAACACAGTGATAGTCTTCTCAGTAATTTTATCATCTTCTGGAAAATATACTTGTAGAACCCTGAAAGATGGCACAAGATCAATATATTCCAGCATATCAGATTCCGCCAAGAATGGTGTAGAAAGTATGTTGTTTTGCACAATAATTGGTTCCAGGTTTTTAGTATCTGAACTTGTTCCAGGAACAACTTCAATATTCATGTATTTCTGTTTGAATTAAAGAAAACATTTAAGAACAGATTCAGTTGTTTTTAGGTGAAATATGATGCTTAGAAAAACCATTTATGGTGAACATTGTGGTACACTTTTAGGTGTTATAGTATACGGTCATCTATATGTTTTGGGGTTCAGGAGTCAAAGCGCAGACTGTAGTAACACTCACTTTTGTATATATATTTTCTACTTTTCACTACAAAAACAACTTTTGATGTACCATATCATTCTACATACCAGCAAGTGGGAGAAGTCATTTTGAGGGAGTAATATATTTCCAGTTATGGAGAAGTTCTTCTGGTAGTTTTCATTATGAAATCCAGATGAGAGAGGGGGGTCAACCAACCATGAATTATCAATAACCTGTATCATGAAATTCTTGTTAGAAGAGAAAATATCTAACTATGCTTTATAGTTATTACAAATTTTAAATGCTGTATACTTACAGCGATGTCGACAATATCATTCTTGCCATCTTTGTCACTGGATGACCATAGTTTGAACATCACATTCACCGCATACTGTGATTCAGAACTGCTATCTACCAACAGCTCGCAAACATTACTAGATAAGCAACGTACGTGCACTTCTATCCAAACTCTGGTTATTACTCCAACGGGAACAGGATTTTGGATAGGTGTGAATGTAAAATGTCCATCAATAAGTTCAAATATATCATAGGAACATGCAATGGTTATCTAAAACGGCCGAAAAAAACTCATTAAGTTTTTAAAACTGACATAATTCATTTCACCTTAAAAAATCCTCACCTCAGAATATAAATTCGTTATTTCTTTCGCATGGCTCCAATGAGACATCGAGGCAATAATATAGGTCGTCCCACAATATTTCAAGCTTATGTCAATTAGCTCAATCTCAAATTCATTGTCAGCAAAAGGCAAAGCAATTTTGCTTTTTACACTTTGTATCAGCACTGCTGCTGACTTAATTGTAATAACTGCATTCAAATTTGAAGACAACAACATGTCATCACTGGAGTCCAGAATCTTGTCACTTGATAAGTAAAATGAGATCAAGAATTTTTCTCTCACAATTTCATGGTTTTCAGCCTGCAAAAATTGATGCAACTATTATTCAGAGTATTATTGAAATTAAAAATGAATCTAGCTAGCCTCTAGTGCATATACTAACACTAACAACTATGATTGTAGGAACAGTGGTCACAACACAGAGAAAAGTTTATACCGAGGGAGAGAGATTTTAGACAACTGACTTTGTGTGTATGGTTTATTTACCTATATTTTAAAATCATATATATATATAGATATGTACTAAGTAACCACTACCAACTTTCATTCCAGAACTCTAGACTGGTAATTCTTTTATATTTACATATTATTTTTCTATATGAAAACTGTGTTTTAATATGACAATCAAAATAAATTACAGTAAACGATTACTAAATTATTGAAGAATAAATTATTAATTCTTTTCCTTTATTTTCAGTCAAGTCATAATTCATCTATATGTTTTAAATCATGGATTAATTGTGCTATGATAAAAATTCACAAACTTACATTATCAGAACTTTGTATTGCCTTTGTATGAATGGATAAATATCCTTTGGTCACAATAGCATTGTCATTCAAATTTTCCTTTGTAATAACAATTTCACCATTGACCACAGAGTGAATAAGTGCTACACTTTCCAAAACTTCTCCACATTTGACCTTATGGAGAAATAGTAAAATCGAATTGCAAAGAGTAGATTAGAAAATATTTCATGTAGATACATATAGATGACTTCATATATTGGAACTGCATAATGGAGTAGTAGATTCTATTTCACTTACCTCCAAAGGATGTGCAAGCACATTATCATATGATGCATGTTCATTGGGGTAACTTAACTCCAGAATTAAATGGAGCATTTCAGAGCACAAACTTTCAGGTATGTAAATTAGCATGCTACCACCAACTGTAATTTCTTCAGAAGGCAACAAAAATTGTTTGGTTGAGGTGAGAGACGAATTCATATCAATATCTGCAAATAAACCAATGTATTTACTCAAAATCTTTATTGAACACAAAGCATTGCAGACACATTTCAGTACCATCAAAAATCCTAACATCCTGGTCATCCACATTTTCATCAAATGAAAGATAGAAATGAAATCGTATATCACTTCGTCCATTTGTTAACTGAATTGTATCCTCTCCGACATTTTGAAATGCTATATCCACCTATTGAATGAAATTGATTGTATTGGTTGAAGGGAGAAACCTCTGTGCTCAGAATTATAGATGCGAAGCTTGTAGATTAGAAGAGCAAAAAAGATAATAAGCTAATGAGATGCTGGCTGTCTTTAATTCAGTGAACTTATAACTGAATATGATCCCTATATCTGAAACTCAAATCCCCATTTAAACCTTGGTTTCAAAATGGTGTTGAAGATTTGGGAATGCTATACAGCCTTAGTTGTACTTTGTACTCAACCTAATTGGGTTTTATGTTGCTTACATCTATTTTTTTTTCTCTTTCAAGTAACTATTTTAAAGATGTACCTTCACTGGAGTGTGTTTAGAGACAACAATTGTATCTTCTATTGTAACACCAAAATATTGCAAGGAGATCTCGTTTTGCAAGCAGAAAACTTTAGTTTCTTGACACCTGTTTCGGAATGAAAAAGTGTTGAAGTGGGTGGCAAGTGCAATGAGCAATTGAACTATCTCTTTTATATTCATTACTATGCAAGAAAATGCAGCTTAAAAAGGATTTTGGTCTGTGAGAATTCAATTACCGAATGTGATGACCAATAGCTATTTCATCTGCAAAGTCATCCATCTCAACAGTACCATGGTCAGAATTTACTGGAAAAACATCACCAGCTGACACACAAAGATTAACAAACTCCCCACAAAGATTGGAAAATGCATCTGATCCAATTAATAGTCCATCGTCATCTTCTAGATATATTTTCCAGCTGTTTCTGCCCAGTTCAGTCACCACAAACTTATTTGCTGGACGTAAAGGAGAATATCCAAGAAACTTCATGGTTTTCCTGCAATGTAATTCAATTCTCCATGTTACCTCACATTGGGAAACATCACTTAAAGATAGACACTTCCAACAAAAGGTTATTGATATTCCTAAATATGGCTTACTTTTTTATGGCAAATGGGTTTAATATTTTGCCAACAAAGAACTTAATTTCTAGGTCCGAGAATGGACTGATAGTCGTTCTGTCTGTAGGGGAAGTAACCATAATGGTAACTGATAATTTACTTCTGTATCCAACAATTACTTTCTCGTCATAACCCAAAGAGAATTCTTCTATTGTGTAAATGTAATCAGCTGTAAAAAATAGGAAGATCAGTTATTCTAATATTATTAATTTATAACTTAATGTCATGGGACTTCAAGTAAGCGAATTTAGATTTAAGTATGAAGAAATTGCTGATAATTCATGAACATTATAAATATTAATAGAGTGGAGCTCAATATGATCATAGGTACAATGTTATCAATATCAATCAGTCCCAGAACATATTTATATGATATTCATATCCGTCACGTACCGTTATCAGCCAGTTATTGTTATAAAAAGATAACAGAGCAGAATCAATGGGGTCCATTGTATTATCATAAAAACAACTGCTCATGGCACTTCACAAACAGCAAAAACTTACGCTTTAAACATGTATAGGCAGACATATGCTGTCTGAACTGTAGATTAATGACATTATTACTGCCCTCAGAATCTGTTTTTTGAAGCGCAGTACCAGAATATATGTGAAGCTGCATTAACATACAAATATTGGTTAACGGCAAACACATAATTAGAAAATCAAAAAAGGAAAGTTTTTATTACCTTGAGTGATGTTTTAGTTGTCGGAACGTCAGGGCATAGGTCATTTTCAGGAATTTTTAAGGAAAATTTCAAGTAGAGCTTCATGCTTCTCTCATCATAGATTGAACCAAAGGGCTCCCTGATACATGAACAATTAGAACACTACAGTCTGCTTCTTGTTTTGTACGGGTAAACAATTCAAAAAGGATATAGGAAAAAATACTAGTACCGTAATCTTCGGAATATGATTTGCATTTGTTTGCTTTCAAAATTGCTCAAAAGTCAGGGTGTATATTATACATAGAGATAAGTGAATTGAGAAAGTTTTAGATACATGCCGACAAGTCTCGAGTTCCTCAATGCCAATATAATAGCCTAATATAGTAACAAGAAGTATGAAAGCAGTCAGAACGGCCTTTAAATAGAGCTTCAATTAACCTTAGCAGTCTCAACCGTAGTGTGCATCTTTTGGCTTGTGTTTGATGTCTAGTAGGTGTCAAGGGAATTTAATGGGTGTCTTTGATCACACTGACTTGAGTTCTAACTCAAAGGGGTGAGTATTATATTCAGAAAATTATGGTATATCATATATTTGTACACATGTACAAAATATCATTATATATTGATTGCATCATCAACAGCGCAACTGCATCTCTCCTTGTAAATATGAGGACTAAGTGAAAATGGGAAGATGAAAATTATTTCAAACTACTTATCTAGCATTGAACACGGGTATTACAATTTCACTATAAAGATGTTACTTTTATCAATGATTTTACAGTAGACATTGGCAATAATTATCAAATGGAAGATTTATACTGCAAACTAGTTTGAATGGAAGAGTAGCCACAGTTAGTGAAGTTTTTGAGGCGATTTTTTATTATAATTACAGTACTGTACCACTATAACAGACATAAAGAAACATACCCCAATGAAGGAAAGCTCTCAAGGCGATCATTCTGTTTAATGTTTCCAAGAGGTATGGTTTTTTGGGAGTTTCCATGTTTCGTAAACTCAATTGACAAAGTAGCTGTAAGTAATTAAGATGATAACTGATTTCAATACCCATTCATACGTAATGCGGAGTCAGATCAACATACCTTTATAATTTGTCATGACGCTTTTTGTCGCTCTTGGAATGTTGCAGTGAGGAAATTCAGTACAGGTTAATGTGAAAGAGAACATCACAGTACTTGATATTCCTGCATACAGCTGCTGTGGTGACAAGAATGCAGGCTTCTGGACAGAATATATATCTAAAGGTGTAGATATAACAGTCATTGAAATATTCAAGTGTTTATTGAAATATTTTGTGATGTGAGTGAGTTAAAGATGAACTCAAACTCAAGGTGATATTTTAGCATTTAGAATAGTAATTAGAAGTATTCTTAGCTATAGATGAGCTCACCATTTTCACATGTCTTCACCACTTCTTGACTCAAATAGTTATCTTCAAGGTTGGATTCATTCAGAGAAGCCGAATCTAACTTAATCTGCAATTTGGGATAACGATATGAATGCCTAATATTTTTCAAAGGGATATTATATTATTATTACCTCAATGATCAAATAAACTTTTCCACAATAAAGAAAATCATGTCTGAAGAGGGGAACATGAAAGTTGCCTGATACTGTATGAATTCCTCTTTTGCCAACTTTTATGGGATTTCCAATAGGCAAAATGCTTACTGCAGAATCAATATCTGAGTCATCTGGCATTGAATCCAAAGAGTACCAAAGTTTCACTCTAGAGATAACAAAATTTTAAAGGAATATTATTGATATGATATTCATGTACCAGATTACTAGATAGAAGTATTTAAACAAGGATTTTGCCTCGACTTTTACATGCCTACATTATGATGATATGCATGTGGGTAATTTAACTAGCGATTATTTTTTCCTCGAATNCTTATCTAGCATTGAACACGGGTATTACAATTTCACTATAAAGATGTTACTTTTATCAACGATTTTACAGCAGACATTGGCAATAATTATCAAATGGAAGATTTATACTGCAAACTAGTTTGAATGGCGATTTTTTATTATAATTACAGTACTGTACCACTATAACAGACATAAAGAAACATACCCCAATGAAGGAAAGCTCTGAAGGCGATCATTCTGTTTAATGTTTCCAAGAGGTATGGTTTTTTGGGAGTTTCCATGTTTCGTAAACTCAATTGACAAAGTAGCTGTAAGTAATTAAGATGATAACTGATTTCAATACCCATTCATACGTAATGCGGAGTCAGATCAACATACCTTTATAATTTGTCATGACGCTTTTTGTCGCTCTTGGAATGTTGCAGTGAGGAAATTCAGTACAGGTTAATGTGAAAGAGAACATCACAGTGCTTGATATTCCTGCATACAGCTGCTGTGGTGACAAGAATGCAGGCTTCTGGACAGAATATATATCTAAAGGTGTAGATATAACAGTCATTGAAATATTCAAGTGTTTATTGAAATATTTTGTGATGTGAGTGAGTTAAAGATGAACACAAACTCAAGGTGATATTTTATCATTTAGAATAGTAATTAGAAGTATTCTTAGCTATAGATGAGCTCACCATTTTCACATGTCTTCACCACTTCTTGACTCAAATAGTTATCTTCAAGGTTGGATTCATTCAGAGAAGCCGAATCTAACTTAATCTGCAATTTGGGATAACGATATGAATGCCTAATATTTTTCAAAGGGATATTATATTATTATTACCTCAATGATCAAATAAACTTTTCCACAATAAAGAAAATCATGTCTGAAGAGGGGAACATGAAAGTTGCCTGATACTGTATGAATTCCTCTTTTGCCAACTTTTATGGGATTTCCAATAGGCAAAATGCTTACTGCAGAATCAATATCTGAGTCATCTGGCATTGAATCCAAAGAGTACCAAAGTTTCACTCTAGAGATAACAAAATTTTAAAGGAATATTATTGATATGATATTCATGTACCAGATTACTAGATAGAAGTATTTAAACAAGGATTTTGCCTCGACTTTTACATGCCTACATTATGATGATATGCGTGTGGGTAATTTAACTATCGATTATTTTTTCCTCGAATATTACTAACTTCGAAACTTGAAATTGCGTAATAGGAATTCAAAAACCTGACTAAATTTTGATTAAGATTAAAAATAGAATAATATGGTTGAAATAAACAATATCTCATAGCTCTAATGGTAATTTGTCTTCTGTTTTCACCTGAACTAAGCAGTTAAGCAGTGTATCATCAACAAATAATATAAACTGCTACTTACCTATAGGATTCTGTGGAAATTTCTTGGTCATAAGATAGGATTGAAAACTTTGAATTTATTTCAACTGCACTCGAAATTACTTGCGATGCCTCAAACCAAAGTACTTTCAGTTCAACGTCTGGAAAAGAGCAAACTTAATATTGGGTTTCATTCAATCATGATAAAGGACATACTTATTTCTGGAGAAACCCGTAATTTGTTGGTAATGTCAAATGATTGCCAATTGTTATAGTCTATATTATCAACTTCATTTGGTTCTCTCGGCATAGCTCCAATGTGCAGGAAACGTAGTCCCTCTGATAATGCTTTCTGAAAAATTATGGAATTAAAAATTTTATTGATATTGTCATAATGTATATATAATGAATAATTTTTAATCTTTACTTACAAGAACTTCATCCACTCTTTTCCCGCTCAGTATCACTTGAATTCTTTTAACTGAGACAGTTTCACCCGGTTGAAGAACAGCATTCTTGAATCCATCAGGTATATAATACTCCTGCAACACATTATTTTCCAATTTTCTGACATTTTGATCAGTTGAAAGAATTGCCTTCAAAAACAGTTTTAAAAAATTTTCTCGATTGTAAAATAATGGTGGTCAGCATTCATTATTTGAATTCGTTACCAGAAATTTTATCTTAGATGAGAGTCTGGAAAACATTTCAGTGCTCAAGTTAATTATGACCACATCCATGTACAGAACCGTATCAAAATTTTTAGCATAAACAGCATCAAGATCTTGATATTTTGGAAATGCAATCATCATTTGCTTTATTGCAGTGTAATCTGCAAGAAATTGTTTAAAATTTTTATAAGTGATCTCGTCTCAAAGTTATTATGTGGTCGTATGATTCGGTGTTTTACCTCCATTGCATAAAATGTTGACGTCCTTACTGGTGGATAATTTCACCTCTTCAAGACCTATGCTACATTTATTTCCATCAATTATTGTGTCAGGTACATGATTTGAAATATGGTAAGAATTCCTGTTCCACATCATAACTTTAGGTATGTCATAGAGTGGAACACAATTTGCTAAATTCGAGATTTCGTGCTGTTGTAGAACTCTGTCCCATGCTTCGAAATTTGATATTTTCCACTCAACATCCTGGTGCGGTTGTATATGGATATATTCACCAACTACAAATATACAAAACATTACCTATTCTCCTAATGAAAAGTGTTATTAGAAAAATGTAGAAATAGAAAAATTTAGTAATCAGGAGATATTGAAAACTTGTTCATCAATGTATTGTGATATTCACATGTTAATCTTAGTTACTGCATTCCATGTTGCCCACTAAACTCAAGTAAACGCAAAGCACGAAATACCTGAACATACCTGGCCACAAAAGATCATTCTTATAATGATAATCAAGCAGTTGACCATCAGAATATGCTATCCAGCTACCTTCATATTTCACAAAACAGACTGACTTCCAGACATTAAAAGCCAAATTAACACTTATTACATCATTTCCTTGCTTCATAATAAGTTTGTAGAACTATAATAAAAGAGAGTTTCAGTTATTATGGAAATTACCACAAGACAAAGAGGTAAATTTGAAAAACATAATATCTAAATTTTATAACTAGAGGGAGATATGAAAAATTAATTTATAGTTGCATGGCACTGAACCAAGGACAAAATGAATAGTCTGTGTCCCTACTTGTAAATGTTAAATGTTAAAACTCTGTCATCATTTGCATCGGTAACATATTTGTATAACCCTCAATCAGCATTCTTTTAGCCACAAGAAAGCCTAATCCGGCCCTAGCTATTGCACATATTAGCTTTTTCAAATATATTTTTGATTTATTGTTTTCAACATGCCTTTTGATCTTATGTTTCTCAACTACTTCCATTAAAATACTGTTAATAGGAAAAGCAAGCCCCCAGTTTGAGGATGAATAGTATATAAATATTAAACCGTATTCAGCTTTCTGACACTCCACTCAAAGAAGGACTTTGAATCCCTCATTATTGTTATCTGGCTGAATCCATTAATTGTGTTGACTTGTAGCTGGAAACAAAATGCCCAAGATGGCAGCGGAGCTGTATTCATCTGTCGAATTTTCATAACCAATCCGACTTTGGGTACGATCTGTACAGTAAAATAAGCCAAAAAATATCTACTTTGATACCGATGAGCTTCAACATTTCGTACTCACATGAAATGAATTTGTATAGTGCATGGTCACATTTGTGTGCAAAGACTGCAAACCACAACAGCTACGTGGAATATTTTTCAACAAAATATGAGTATTGTACGTTGATTTTAAGCTGGCCTTTGCACAGAGTTGTGGGAGAGTTTCACTTAGTATCTAAAATGAATAGACATGCTATCAATTTGAAAGCATTTACGATTTCTTCTATACCTATATTTAATGCATTGCCAAGTATAGCAAATCCTAATACACTTTGAATTATAACTTCAATGAATTTTTTGTGACTTTTTACCCATAAATTACATACCTCAAGCTGACATGTACTGCTTCTGAGCATCATTTCTGTATGCACAGAACGATGATCAAGTATTGTTTGCTTTGTCAAATGCAAATCCAAATACCAATTTTCACCTTCAACTATATTGTATAGATTATTGGAGGATACACCATCAAGGATGTGCATTTGAATTTCAATACTTTGCAAGGTTAGAGTTTCACGATTGATGAAACTCTGATCTAAAAAGTTGAAATTTTATTATTATTGACTCTGGAAGGGAATCATAATTTAGCACAATGAGTTTAACACAACTGTGAGATGTAACACAACTCTCTGGGTTACCTGGACTTTTTATTATAATAAGTTACTTTGTATTTAGGTAATGTTGTCACCGAAAGAAAATAGTTACTTAAAAGTAATTGGGAAATGATGCTAACTAATGCTATTGAACCTGTATTTTGACAAAGTGACATGGCTTTGCTGGTTTCACAAACAGTCAAAATCCAAATCCCATGAATATCCATTCTTATGCAAGCATCAGCATACGTTTTTGTATATGGTAATGGATCACTGTATACCAGGGATTGTAATTCATTGCTTGCTCTCAACCAGTCATTCGTTATATTCCCAATGGCACCAATCCAAATTATTGGAACTTTAGATATGAAAAAGAAATATTGCATAAAATTAATCATGCTGGTATAGTAGCACAATCGTTACATATCTTAAATTTACCTGAAGCCATTCTCATGAATTTTAGTAAAGCAGTCATCTCGCTGGCAGTGGTGGGCTCGAAAATTCGACTGTTAAGCAACTCACAAGCTTGTTTAGCCTCCGAAAAGGTTTTGAAATAGCCGAATTTTCCATAAACAATACGGGCATGATAATGTGGAAGATGAGTCCAATCTAAATTTAGAAATATAAAATATTGTAATCTGATAAATATGTGAAAGTCAGAAATTCTTGAGATAGATATGGAGGTATGGATGAAATGATCCAGCAAATTTTTAGAAGTCTATTCGTGCAAAAAAGCATATGTTGTGCCCGCTGAATGCAAAAAGTATAATTATTACTATTATATATTATCTTTGTTGGAAATAGTCACCTCAGCTGCATTCAGTCACTTAGGTATCAATGCCTTGGAATCAAGACATAATAAATAGTACGATATAGTAATTAGAAACACACATACATAGCATAAAGTCTCGGCTAGGTGGATTTGACTTGGCAAAAGAACTCTGAAACTTTCCATTTTCTTCCTCAACATTACCAAATTCAAAATGAACGGCACCATTAAGTTCCGACCTGAAAAGAATATGCACAGCTACTTAATAGACTAAATTAATGCATTAAATTATAAACTGAAAATGATTACATACCATTTGAGATAAAGGTTGTCCATATCAATCACTCGTAGTGTAAAACTGTTCTGGAACCATTCATCATCAACGATTTGAAAACAACATTCTTTAGTCAAAGTTCCACCTGTTTGTTTTCTCACAATTTGCAATGTGTTTTTTTCACCAACGACTACTTGATTTTCATGGCACACATAATCAAACGTTGGTTCGAGTCCATCCAGCTCAGTCCACAGATTGTCAGCTACTCGCAGGCTCACACCACCATTTGTGTTATCGAATATACAAGGCTCAAGTTGAAAATATGTCCCTACAGAAAGATATCAATGGAACATGTAAAATCTTTTACCTTTGGTTGAGATGAAATACCAGAAGAACTGGCATGAAATCAGTCTGTTATACATAAAGATATCAATGCTGTTACCAACGCCAGTAGAATCTGATTCAATAACACCATATCCATTGACCAACCAATGCCGAGACGATCCATAATTGTTGATCGCGAATACACCTATTTCAGAATACAGCAATTTTAGCGACTTCCTTCAGTGAAATATTTCAGTTTAAAAAGTATTTTCATTTCATAAAATTAAACCTTTACCTTTTTCGTTGCAATCATTATCTTCTGCAATGAAAGATGCGTATGTACCCGCAAAGAATAACACTAAATATATGTGAATCATTCTTCCATATCTTGAAGCAAACCAAACTTGACAACTTAAATGTTGTTACGAATATTGAGATGTGACTGAAATTACCATATTCAATTTATAAGTCTTTTGACAAAGGAAATGAATACTCCATCACTGAATAATTAATGAAGATTGTGGAACTTTTGACAATATGTGGTTATCAAGTAAAAATATTGTATTTATCAGTAATAGTGAAACACACAACCACAGACATCAAAACAATTGTCAAAATGTCATTGCATTGCCATTTATTGAATCTACCTCGAGAGATTCTAGTTCACATAAATAATTAACTACTAACATTGTAGTCAAAAATTATCTGCAACAAATTCCATGTAACAATAAATCAGTTCAATTAGAATTAAAAATATAGTTGCTAACGTAAGACGAAATTTTGAAACTCTGAACGAAAATGTATTACGTAAATTTCGGATACATTAAAGTGCGGTGTAATTCTAAACTCATGTAAATATGCACCAGGAAGAATAATTTATCCCCCATGAGCCCCTACTCATGGTTCCATTCAAGTTGGCAAGTGACAATTGTCCTAGTGAACTCATTAAAATACAATTGACTCGATGGTCCAACATAATTATTCAGTTTTAAACAACCGCATTTACAATATCGTACAGTATAAAAAATCCTAGATCATGACACTATTGTGTTTTCACATAACCGCATGGCCAAGGAGATCACAGCAAAAACAAAAGAATACGAAAGTATAAAAAAAATTCAGGTGCTCAGAAAAGGGTGCATTGCAAAGTAAAATACAAAGTACTGTTCAGAGAAAAATATTTACAAGACTACTGTGCATTTCAAACAGTTTGAGTAAGTGTCATTTTGAATAATAATTCTGTCACTTTGAAGTTTTTAAGAATCATCTAAACCAGTGGTTCTCAAAGTGGGCGATATCGCCCCCTTGGGAGCGAAAGATATACAATGGGGGCGATAGGGGGGCGATAGCGCATTCTCGAAAAGTTAGAATTATCGCGAAACTTGTTTTGTTTGTAAACCTGTGTTCCGGCAAGTCCTCGAATTAGGCTACAAATCTCAGAAGGGGAATTACTAATTGTGCGTTTGCTACTTGGAAACCCTTTAATGCTTGAAACCCTTTAACTAATACTGGCATTACGTAATTGATAATTATAGCAAGCGGGTTTGCCTTATTGTTAAATGGGTGAGGGGCGATGATGATATCTAGAGTGTTGAAAGGGGGCAATGGTACATAAAAGTTTGAGAACCACTGATCTAAATCATTATAATCTAATCATAAAAAATGATTCATTTAATATTTCAAAATCAAATTTGAAGGAATATCATGATGCAAGATCTCAACAAGCTAGATAATGCATTTTTTTCAAGTTGTATTGTAAAATACCATAGCAATTGAACAGATAAAAGAGTCGATATGTTAAAAATCCACAATGAGACCCTTGACAAATTAAAGAGCTATACTGAACAGATAGATAGATAGCATATAGGTGTATGTACAGCATGAATGAGCAGTTTTATCCATATTGTATAAATTCAACAGTTTGCCGTGCTAACATGATGTTCATGTTTCAGGATTCATAGGAACCATTTCAGAAGAATGTAACAAATCTTCTTGTGCTTCCTTCTTCTTATCAGCATATTTGCTCTTGAAAAATCCACACTGGAAAGATGAATATATGAATTTGAATGAATTATATTGAATAATAATATGAATCTGAGATTTTTAGGTGACATCTTCCAGAAATCAAACTTACATATCGAAACACAAGGCCAATAATCAGGAGCAGTAGTAATCCAGCTAGAACACTGATAATGTAAACCCAATATGGCAAGTCCGTGAAAGATTTTTCTGTTGGAATCACATCAGTATTCTTCTTCAATTCAACTCTTGTGATCACCTGAAGGAAGTTAAAATTAGCAAAATAGTCTGTGTTTCTTCAGTATGAAAAGTATGCAACTGAACAACTACCTTCAATGAATGAATCTGCTTGGAAGGAAATAACAAACTTTCTCCTTCATTTTTGATGATGAATATTTCTGATGTTAACGAACTTGAGATCTGGAAAATAGGGCGAGAATTTAAAGTGTTCTCTGTAACCAACCTCAGGAATGTAGAAGAAGAAGAATAATCTTACTGTTTCAAGTGGGATTTCGAAAGGTTCTACGAAACCAGATATTCCAATTTTTATGCTATCTTGGGATAGAAGAGATTCAACTTTTCCAGTAACACTTTCACAAACAGTCATCATTTGATTTCCACAGACCTGTTACATAGTCAATCAATAAGCATCAATTTCAGTGATATATAATAGGAGGAAATTGTCAGGTACAGGTGAAGAATGTAGGTATGTCATGTCAGCACGATTGATGCATAGAAGAATTCTGAAAATTAGTTTCCTATCATGCAAGTTGTTCCTTTTTTTGAGTGTTCATCAACAGGTTATGCTTCAATTTACTTAATTACCAAAATCCCTTTATCTTAACGTCAAACAGATGACATAAGATAAGGATTATATAAAATGATATCACAAATACAATTGTGGTTGAAAATATGTAATTCTTTTACTCATGTCAAACAAACTAAGGAACATGGGAAGCTGAGTAGGCACAAATGATATACCAAAGCATGCCAGAGCAAAACATAAAGCCTAGTGTTACTCTATGTAAACAATAGAGTGATCGCACATTAAATAAAAAAGAGGTTTACAGAATAATCATATCTTGACGTGTCTTCACAAATGGATGAATTCTTTGTGGCATTTCCATCTTTTCTCCTACAGTTGTCACCAAACTGTAAGACATAAAATCAATTGGCTCTGCATTAGAGTCAAGACAGTATAAAACTTACAGAACATTACAGATAATAAAATTGTCTTTACCATGCTTGTATTACACATTCTGTGCTTAACATCAAAAATGTAAAAATATATCTCTTGTATTTTAATGCATAGAAGTTTAGGAATAGAAGTTGGCCATAGAAGTTTATAGGTGAAATTTCTCAATTCAGTTGGTCCGGTATTCTTGATCTGTAAAAATAAATGGTTTAGGAAGTTTATGGAACAACTTTGGTATACAGTTCTCAAGCATTGGGATACCAAATGCACAGTAATCATTGATCTTCACATAATTATACATATCCTTTATATAACGTTTACATATGTCTAAATGATATACTTGCCAGAAATTCATGTTGAAAGGCCCGTGAAGAATAGTTCGTGTTGTTGAATAAATCATACGATATCAAATTTGGATGAGGCAATCTGAAAACGAGAATATGGTAAAAGGCAGATTTAATTCCAGTTTTAAAATGACTCCACAGATAGCAATTTATTTTAGACATTCAGCTAATAAATACAGCATAAATTACAGTAACATACCCACGTAAATGATAGGAAGCTTGATAAAGCACTGGAATTGTGATTACTTTCCTATTATTATCCAAGCTGTTGTCAGTACTAACAGTCGAAGCATTAATTTGAAACATAGCATTATCTTCCATCGAAGTTAAAAATACAAGTATTCCAGTACAAGAATCTCCCTAGAAGAGAAATTAAATATCAATAATTACATCATTAAATATTTATAAGTTCAGAACATTTTATTACCAATGACAACGGTGGATCAGACTGAACTATGACTATCGTCTTGAGGTTATTGATTTGTTCATCAGAATCCATTGAGACACGAAAACAGCTTGGCTGCAATAAAAATATATTCAAAGACCAATAAATACGAAGGCTATTTACATAACACTACATATACCTTTTTGATTGAATTAAATGTAAGTGTCGAACTGTACTGGACTGTGACTTCGATAGCATGAGCATCTTCTGGTCCAATATTGGAAAGAATCAAATTCAAGTGCAATGTTTTATCACTTCCAACTTCATAAGTTTCAGTTTTTGTGCTGAAACGAGAAGAAGATTGCAAGTTTGCAATAAAAAAGTATATGGCATGAGATTTAGTAGCAGTGAGTTAAAATACCCTTCTTTATTCACGGCATGAGTTTTCACAAGTGATATGTCAGCAACACAAGAAGGTATATCCTCACAGTATGTTTTGAATGAGGTTGAAGCTTCATGTCGTTTTGGGGAATGACTTGAGATGAAAATAGGCATAATTATGGAGTAAAATGGATTGCGAAATTTCTACAGCATTTTAAACAATAATTTACTTAAAATAATTAAATGGATTTAATTGTCAGCATACCTAAAATAATAGAATAATAACACAAATATTAATGAAATGGAGGGACAATGCTATATATCTACACAACATTTTCCAAAGTTAAAAATAGAATACACAGTACTCACGCATCAAGAATGTAGGTTAGATCGCTAGATGTCGGAAAAGTTGTATTGGAAACAGAACCATTTGAAATAACATGGTGATTTTGCTGAGATTCTTCGACATCATATGTCAAGAGAAGTACAACGTTTGTCATCATATCTTGTAAATCGTTCTGTTAAAACAAGAACAAAAAGTTTTAACATATCAATTTGGATTAGTTTCACATTACTATCTTTACCATAAGATACAGGGAGTAATTATGACAAATGTATACATCCTTCTCGACCAATTTCAAATGTCCTTCAGAATTCTGCTCGCCTGTTCCATGGAACTCAAGACGAGAATTCTTTTTGTGAATATCAGCTACGATTCTATAATGTACACCTGTATACAATACAATTTGAATAGGATCTGTTAGTTTCCAAGTATTATGTGGAAGTTCGAAGCATAGCTTAGCCATTGTGAGGTTCGAAAACATATAATGCACTAACCAACAGGAGGAATAACTGATACTCCAAAAAAAGAAAAACAAGCTGTACATTCCAAGCATGAGACAGAGGAATTTTCTTGATCATTTGGAATATTCTGGTTCCAGCACTCTTTCTGTTTTCTATCAATGGGGGGCGTTGATATGTAAAATTTTGTCCTAATGTGTAAAACCGGTCGCGTTTTCAATATTACTATACTATCTGAACCGGGTGCTCCAACAATTATATCTGGAATAAAAACATAATAACTTTTTTATTAACACTGTAATGGATCGGATCGGATATGATGACAGGGGTAAATCAAAATTTCATGCTTCATGAATACAATCTCTAATATTGCAGGAAGAATCCAAAAAAAAACGTTAACCACTGAACCCTACCAGTGGTGAAATGCCAGAAAATAGAAACCATCTATGCAAACAGTAGCTTAATTGAATGGTGATAACATAACATAATGCTAACAGATGACGGAAATGGCACCACATAAATAATGCTTTGTTGTCGAAGGGAAAACAAACTTGAAGCAGGAAATAATGCAGACAATTAAGGGTTCGATTGAATAAGGTAGTAATAAGATAAAGGTCAATCGAGTATAAGAAATGTACAGGACCACATCACCATAACACTTGGCAGCATATAGTATAAACAAATAATCTCTCATATTTATTGATCCCAATTCTAGGTTCTGTAGTGATATATAGAATAGCTTATTGATCAGCGAAAGAAACAATCTTGAATTCTCACCAGGGTAACCATTATTATCAACATCCACACCACCGGTGATACTTTGACCAAATAAACTGATATTTTCAATGTTCTTGAAGTCAGACGCAGCAATTCTCTGAATGTATTTGTCAGATACAGTTGAGTTGGAACCATGAAATATATAAACCGCGCCGTTATCTTCGTTGGGTGCTGATACCGCAATATCTGCCAATAAATAGATGACGATGTAGATTCATAAGCATCATGAATAAGTTCAACAACCTACCTTTACAGCCATCGAGAGTAAGGTCTCCCACGGAAGTAATCACCATGCCGAATCGCGAGAAGGCTGAATTCGAACCAGTGAATACAAGGTCAGGCACCGATGACTGAATATGGTAAGAACGTAAAACACACTGAAAAGTAGTACATATATAGTTTTAGAATAAATATACCAGAATGAGTTTTCCTTTGAAGACATATACTCTTCCTTCATCTGGATTGCTATCAGAGTGCAAAGGAGCTCCCACAAATAAATCAGTAAAGCCATCTCCGTCTATGTCTTCAGCGCATAATGTATATCCAAAATATTCGCCAAGCTAAAACAGAAAGGATATTAATACATGTTTATGGTTAGTTGAGCTTGGTAGTTGCATAGTTATTGGGTGCCAGCTTCGGAATATAATCAATCTACAAGGCTGTGAAATTTTCTATGCTTCAGAAGAACCGTCACCCACATGAAATATTATGTAATTTTTTAAATCAATGTGTAAAAGTTACTTTGCATAACAAAGCGAAAACAATGTATTTTATATAATTTATTCATTGGGCCTTGTCACATGCCCCCATGGGCCTGTCTGGGCTCTTCCCTCATGGTGGGCTTGTAAGTAGCATATACGGACTAACAACTGGCTATGAAGAGTTATAAATATTTCACTCCCACCTACTTCGTACATAATTTACCTGTCTTCCATAGAATACATGCGTATTCGTGATAGGGTCATCTCGATTTGACTGATAAAGCAATACAGCTCCTGTACTATTGAACCTTGGAGCACTTGTTGCAATATATTCGCCTTTGGTCAAGCCACGAAAAAATCCTGATGTTACTGCATAGCCTACACAAATGAAATATCATTAAGCACTTTAAGAGAATGTGGGAGTGGTTTAGCAGGACTCACCTCACCTCACTACAATGTTACGGTAGGTTAGGTGTGCTTGGCTTATGATAAGGTTGGTGGGTGAGGGCAGCGAAAAGGTTAGGTAACACTTTGTTAGTTATCTCTAAATCCCAAACCTAACCTCTCTTAGACTACCCTAACCTAACCAAAGGTAACCGTATTGTCGGAGGGACCTCAGTACCGAATATGCTATATATATATACTGAGTTTTTAAATAAACTTTTCGGAAATACCTAAATAAGTTTCAGTAATGTGAGTGTCCAGAGCTTTCTCTATTTCATCAATAGTCGGAAAGAGATATTCAGATTTCAGGTTTGCGCTGTTCTTTTCTTTTATTATCGATTCAAAACCGGCAGAAATGTTGGTTGAATTTCTATGATCTTTCGATGTAGTATTTTGACTACTGATCGTATCATCCTGTTGAGTAAATTTCAATATGCGGAATGAATTCGGATGTTCGCGGAAATGTATGGTCATATATTCAAAAACCGCTTACTACACTTAGTTCTTTGCTTCGGTTTTTGACAATGGTTCCGTGAGCTTGAAACATTATAACATCACCAGCGCGATTAAAACATCCAGGAGATCCCATCAATAAAGAATTCTGGAAAGAAAAATGGTGGTGACTGAGGTATGTGGCGTACCTAGGGTATGGTAGGTATGGCATGTACAGCCACAGTCACAGTCAGGTGACTCCTCGGAAGTGTGTAAAACATTTAGGTAGTTGAACGTAATAAAGTGCACTTGTATTTTTCAAGTAGTGTCATAATTTGTTAATTAAAAAATTGACGTGTTTGACTTGTACTTTCGAGTTGGAATGATGGTGAAGTTATTTTGAAGACGGGCGCCAGATGATTGAACGGGGGGGGGCACAATTTCAGCGCTTGGCATAGCTATTTCTCATGGGAAAGTCACGCATGGATTATCCAAGCCAGCTAATCGTCAATATCAATAAAAATATCGTATGACAAAATGTCAGACAACCAAATCAATGAATGTGATTTTTACATTTTCATTCTCACCTTGCCATAGTGGAGCGAAAATCCAAGTTGGCAGTGCTGTGTGTCATCTGATATATTGTGAGCTGTGTTTCCTAAAATTCATCATATAACTTGTTAGTTAGTTTATTCAGACATTATGTAGATTCTAGGAGTCCTATACCAAGGTTACATGGAACCAGTTCAATATTCAACTTGATTTCCCGAAAACCTAATGTAAGTGACTAAAAATTATATATTCCCAATATTTATTCACAAAGCATGAAGAACCTTCCAAATTGGCGTGAGTTACAGAGTCACGGAGTTTATCGCGGACTTTTTCCAGTTCAGAGAAATCGTTTACTGGAAAGAAGTTGCGTTCGCTTCCGCTTATATTTACGAGTTCCTTTTTGTTATAATCGGCAACACCAACAGCTAGAATTGTGGCTCCTTTGATGCGAGAAATCGCTACCTGTTTGCTGAAAAAATAAAAATGAATGGAGGTTCAGTAAATCATCGAGCTATGTTTACCTGAACATCCATGATTGAGATCAATATGACTGACCAATATTTTATTCCTTAGTAAATATGGAGACAGATAAATATTTCAAACATTATTACTGTAAACCGACATGGAAAATATCAATATTACTGTAAATTAATTTTGTCCTCCCTCGAAGTTTCACCGTCAGTGAGTAAAATAATCATTTTTTTCGCGCCAGGCCGGGCGTTCGGTCCCCACAGCTGTTCGTTTGCGTGTTTAAATGCTACACCTGAAAGGTTTTATTTTCATTTTTCATCACCGAAGAGCCAAAGAATTGGTGTACAACATATTTACATGCATGGACCAATATACTATACCAGTAAAAGTTCTTCCCGCAGCATATGGCAATTTTTTCAAAATCTCCAGCATCTGTCGCTTTTTGACTATTCCACTATCTTGATATTTCTGAAATCCCAGTTCCAAGACGTTCTCTGTGTCTTCTGCAATCCGATGCTGTCTTAAATACGTATCCGAATATGACTGAATTGCAGCACTTACCTTCATTGCTGTACACTACTACAGCGATATCTTGTTCCGTCGGTCCAACATCAAAACTTCTGACGATATTCCGTAGCCAACGTTTAACTTTTTGGAAATTGCACTGATTTACCGTACCCGACTGATCAACAAGTAGTACGATATCTATCATTCCCCGGATGCACTCTGCAAGTTTATTGAAATACATTTTTGTTTTAAACTTGATGCATCAGCGACCGTTCGGGAAGTTCCTAGAAGCAGCGACCTTCCTACTGAGATACACTGCTGGATTCAACTATAATAATTCAAAATCAGTAAATTTCCTGTCCGGAAAATAAAGAGAACTGTTTACCCTTTGCGCCAGGGTTGTGTGATCGGCGTATTTCAACATCTCCTTTGGACGGGTTCTCCTGCAGTTCATAGCAAATTCCGCTCGCTTCCTTTGCATAACCACAGTTTTGCTGATACAGAGACCCACATGTCTGTCAAAGAAATTTAAATTTGACGAGTGAAAACATGAGATGAAGCCTTTATGCAGGCCATGTTACATCGTTCTGTTAAGATATCGGCTACTGCTACTAACAGCGATGATCGAATTCTAAGTAATGATAGCAATTAACAACTATCAACAGAATTTCATAGAATGTGAGACCACGACGTAAAAAGTTAGAAAGAAGTTTGGCAAAACTTTATAGGCACAAACCGTAAAAATAGCAGGTCCCTGCATTTTCCGCGGTTTGTTGGATGGTGGTTTCATTTTTATGCTCAGTCCAATCGATTGTTCTTCATCAGCAACATCAATGTTCTCTGGTTCATCTGAGACAAATCAAAACATATATATGCATATACAGTTGCAGTATGTTGAACATAGAACACGATAAACAGACAAATAAAATATTTCCAATGTGTTTAAGAGTACTGTACTAGGAATTTTACATACAATCACAAGGAGAATTTGTCACTGATATATCTGCCAGAGCTATGTCCGAAGCTCTACCACACCACCGGGACCGCTTTTTTTTGACTGCAACAGATATTTCGAAAAAAAGCTGAATGAAAAAGAGAACGATCTTCTGAATAAATGATAGTCTTTTGGATTATAAAAAAATCATTCTCTTACCTTGTACCCTAAATTTTGACTGTTCAATATGTTTATTTCAGAGAAATTCCAAAATTTGCTGGCAGCATCTCTAGTGCCCGTGAATAAAAACAGATCTTGTTTTTCAGTCGAGTTTTCGTAGACCAACCACACTCTTAAATTCCTCTCCGGGTTCTTTACAGTACTGAAGGAGAGTTTGGGAACTTATGATTAGGTATATTCATCGAAAAACGCAATACTAATGTTATACGCCTTGGACCTGAAGGAAACATCAAGTCACGAGCTGTTATTTGATTAGATTTACCATCAGCTAGCAGCATGTGGAACAATTCCATCAAAATGATATTAAAAAACATAGTGTACTGTATACAGTATCAAAGTATCTACAAACTTGATCTCAATTGAATGTTTATTCAGGAATTGGGGCTTATGGGCTCAAGCCTGCCACTATGACTCAACCCTGGGGGAAATGGTTACCAATGTGATAGAACTCAGTATATTAATCTGCAGATCGATTGACATTTATATTCCTATGGGTTCATTCACAGCCTTTTCTGGAGTAAGATGCGCGTAATTTGATATCTGTATCACAACAGAATGGTGAATGTCACGTTCGTACCGTTTCTTTCCGGTAAAACAATTGCTGACGTTGTTCTTCACATCTTCTGCGCTGGAATACGAATTCATTATTGTATTGGAAATCAGCGAAAATTTTCTTAGATTCTGCCCTGAAAGTAGTCGTATTCTATTACCTGTAATCGAACCTTGAAAATGCGTTGTAACAGAACCGGAGACATTGAGTTAGACCCGTGCGTGATTGTACTATACTGGAGGACAGAATGCTGGAGTAATTGCCGCTCGTTTGAGAAGGAAAAGAATCCGCATCGAAAATGTACAATCCACCTTTTTATATTATAGAATAGGACAAGAGTGAAATAATATTTCACCATTTTACTAATTTCAGAATTTGAACAGCAGAAGAAAACACATTTCTCCAATAGCTGAAATATTGTTAACAAATTTAAAGCGTTCTAAGAGAAATAATAATGATTTATTGTATAAAATTATGTAAAACTAGCCAGACACTCTGAAGCTTTTCTCTACCATGTATGGCATATACCAAGTACACCCTTATAATATTCGTTCTCCTAGCCAGACCTAAAAAGAATATTGGTAGATAGCTTGTCTAGGTTCAATAACGATTACAAATTTTACAATTAGCTATTCGAAATTCATATATATATATATATATATATATATATATATATATATGTATTATGTCTTCAATGTAGTTATATAGAGTGATTGCAACAACATTTTGCTTACATCATATTCTATGGAATGTTTCTGAGTATCCATGCCTACTGATTTTACAGCGGACAGGAAATTATAAAGGAATATTACCTTTATATACAAAAAACAAGTTACCGTGAACTGTGTATTGTGGTGGACTGGTTAGCTTGCATTTAGATGTAAATTCGGCGTAGCAGGCACGGTTTTTCTTTTTCCCCAGTTGACGTCTGAAACTGGAAAGATGAACATACATGTTAGCCTACACGGGTGACAAGCGAAGCTTCGTGAGAGTATAGATGGCAATCTTTTTACGTTTTATAGAAATCTCTCTCTGTTTTCCAGTATTTATCCATGTCGGTCTCAAAGCCACAGGTTTCATTTTTAAAGATGAACTTACACGAGGACAATGCTGTTTCTTCCAAAGGTCCCTCCTCGTCATCACCACCTTTACATACATACAAACAAACGAATACAAAATCGAGTATTATATAAAGATACTAAAGAATCCCCAATATTAACTTACGCAATTTCACAACCAACCTTCGGAAGTTTCATTTAAGTGTTGATCTCTATTTTCTGTTTTGAATTTTACTCTTTTGCAAGACGAAGGTGTTTGTATTTCCTCTGTTTCAGTACAACGATAAATTGCTCCGATATTTGCCGTGCTACCATTGTTTTTGTGAAGGCTGAATTTGGGTGATCCACTCCATATTCTGCAGTCAAAGTCAAAAGTTAATTTCCTGTCTGGATGTTCGATGGTCGCTATAGGTTACGCATTCCGTTAGCAGAGATTTATAATAGGTCGCATAGCATTGACGCATAGGTAACTTACGTCAGTTTCCCGTCTTTCTTTGTGGCAGCAACGGAATAACCAAAGTATGCATCATTTCTTGGTCCTCTGATTACCTCTAACTTTGATATGTCAGTATTGAAAGCGTTGGTCGAGCAAAGGTGAATTATGTAAAAAATGAATATTATACCTATATAACTATGCATTGCTGATTTTGGTAAACTGACACCACGACAACTGTTTATTTGAGACGCTTCTGAACAGAATAAGAACAATAGCAAACATATAGAAATAATCTTTTCGTATTACCCATTATCTGGTAAAAAATCTCCTTAAATCGAGACAAATACAGCTCTTTTAATTCCAAGACTTCATTTGCGCGTACAGAGTATTTGGACTACAACCTTTATCTCGGCGCTAGAAATGCCAACCTTTCAATTTCGTTGAATCAGAAACAATCGTGACATTGGTGATTACTGTATGCAGCAACTAGATTTCCTTAAGCAACAATTCGTGAAGTGGATGTTTGTAAGTCATTGAAATGGAATTATACGTCATTCGCGTATATTATAACCTGAACGTTTTATTTTTAATTTTTTTGAAATGGTGAAACCAACCGAATCCCATGTCCCTCAGCGCCCTGGACACCTTCTGTCTCCTATAGCTATCACATCATTTGAAATAGTAAATTAATCACATCGAAATTACTCAAGGCTAGAGACGATTGTAGGGGTTCAAACTTTTCCTGAAAATACCTTTAAAGACCAGCTCCTTTTTATAGTACATTAACCTCCCGTAAAATCCATGACTCGTAGTGTAAACTAGTGGAAGATTATTTAACTTATCCATTTGAGGCCGACTCATCAACTCTATTATTTGATCCCACTCTGCAGTATTTTACTCTTCTAACTAATAGTTGTAAGTAGGCTATTGGTATATCGCTCAATGTTAGTTAATTGAAACCTTTCCCACATTTCTATATCAATCATTTTTATATTGCCGTTGGAGAAAGAAGCTCATGCTGAAATGTATGTCTAATGCGCTCTTACGCCCGGATATGACTGAAGGATGAGAAACGTGATAGTCGTATCATCTTTCGTCTTTCACGCAGTACTTCATCTATATTCATTAAAACTATGATGGCATATTCATTCGTCGTTTCATCGGCCAGGGAAATGTCGTTTTGAATACGGAAACCGGCCTACACTAGCGTAGCGCAATATTACTAAAGCCTGTTGTATTTTCTAAGCGTCCATGCTTCCAGCTTGACTCACAGATATGTCAATTCTATCGTTAGCACACATCACCAGAAAAAAGCTCCAAAAAAATGTAGGCAATGGTATCAGGAAATTGAAAGTCCTCTCCTGGTATACGTTAAATCCTCGAGAATATTCATAGAAGTACTTCGGAGAGTTTGAATAACCACACACAATATCCTCTTCACAATAGCACAGCATAGAAGTGTGTTCAATTTAACAATACACATTTGACTCATGCAACTATAAGTTCTGCCGTGAATGAATGAACTATCGCTAACCTATTCATAAATATTCAATACAGAGAAAAATAAGTGCCACAGTTTCAGTAGCATAGTTTTTCAACTCTCCAACGCACCTTAACAATGACGTTCAGATAGCTGAAAAAGCTCTATAGCCATGTGTAATACATCGAGTCAGTTTGATCATAGGCACATATCAAATCGCTCTGAAGTAGAGTCTCGAAGCATAAAAACTCGACTTATCCTGCAAATAAAGAACTAAAATACACCTCATAATCTTGAATGACTTATAGGCAAACAACTCGATTCAAGTCTGCCTCTCAACATTCATATGAAATCGAGCCTAAAGACCTAGCGTAAAAGCTCGCAATTTCAATACAGAAATGGTTTAATTAGCCTTTCTCAAAAAAACATCACCACACAACATAAAAATTAAGAAAAATGCCATCTTGAGAGGCATTGGGAAAAGAAAATTATTTCCAAGTCGCATGAAAATGTCCTGTCTTTGCGAGAAGAGGAGCAGGCTACTTCAAGATAAAATGAACAGTCTCTCCTCTTTTCCTAGACGATACTTGATAAAATTGGCACAAACATCACACAAAAACCATTCTGCGAAATGAAGCAACGAAGATATTATTTTACAGGAAACTATAATTGGCCACTAAAATTAACGAATAGAATTCAATTAAAAACTCATGATGAATAGCTACAGTTCCTGTCTTTATTCGACAGACCGTCTCAACTTAATTATATGGAAATCCATTCTTTCAGTAACTGGCTATTGAAATTGACTTCACATTAATGCTAGGAAGGAACTTACGCGAGCAGAACACGAGGGCAATCCAAGTTGAGGCATTAAATCCAGAGGCAAAGAAAAATACAGTAGTGACAAAGATACGTGTGCAAATGAATATAAGTTACCGCAGCAACCGCAGTAGCAACCTATTACAGAACCCAGATGTGACATACACAAAAAAATCATTACGACAGATCGAAGAATATAAAAATAATTACAAAAGTAACACCAGCAGTATCGACTCGAAATACTTGAGCAGTATCATCATATGAACTATGTCCAGTAAAAAAAATATTATATGAATAACCTTACAGAGTTTTGAGAGCACATAAACGTGCTATACGAGACTTCAGGCTTCCGACCGCAGACGGGCGTGTTCGTTTTGTAGAACATTTTCTTCATTTTGTAGCAGCGGTGCGACGTAAGGATCGCTGTTGGAGGAATCTGCTGGAAAAATAATTTCAGTGATGTTGGTGAAAATATTGAATTATGTTGCACTACAGGTGGCTAACCAAAGAACACTGATTTGAAGTAGTTCGGAAATGACATAAGTCACATGACATAGTAGCCCCTTTGAGCACCAGTAGTGAAATCTTGCAGTGAGAAACCTTTCTGGTGACTGGCCAATGGGCAATACGTCTAACACCCCATGTATAAGCTATAATACATGCATACCTTCCTCATTGAAAGGTATATTCCCGTTAGATAAAGAATCGATTTGACGCATTCGTTCGAAAACAGAATCGTCATCCTCTTCATCGCTGTTCTGGCTCTCACTCTCATCTTCGCTGCTTTCAGAGTACTCAGCTTCACATCCAGCAGCGAAATCAATATACACCTTTAGACAATGGAAACGGTTAGTTTGCAGCTTGGTCATGAAGTAAACAAAGTAAAACCGCAAATGATGTGGTAAACACCTCCGTTGATGATTCAGCGAGCATCCGATCCAAATCCTCCACTAACGTTCTAAAATTTGGTCTCTTCGAAGGATCCTCTTCCCAGCAGTCCCGCATCAGACGATACATTTCTTGAGAAGCGTATTGAGGTTTGTCTAGTCGTTCGCCCGAACGCAGGAACTTTACCAACTCATGAGTTTTTATTCCAGGGTATGGTGAGCCAGCAAGAGAGAATATTTCCCAAAGGAGAACCCCAAATGACCAACTGTTTCATAAAATATAATATATGATTAGATTGGGAGTGTTTACATGTGTTTTATATGTTCAATGCAAGAACATATCCATGAGAAATCAACGCTAAGCAACATAGGTAACATAAAAAAAAGGCAATTTTCAAATTACTTAAAAATTCCCGTCACTTTCGAAATCAAGCATTAACTAGATATTATTAAATTAACGAATGGGTGAATTTATTTAACCGTTCTACTATATTACTTACACATCTGTAGCGTGAGTAAATATGTTGTCTGACATCGCTTCTAACGCCATCCATTTGTATGGCAGATGTCCCTGTAACAGAAAGAGATTAATCCAAGTTAATACCAGATGTCAATGTCATGTAGTAACACGATTGTCCAGTTCTTCAAGAAATTATTCTGTGAGATTAAGTTCCTACCCTTGTGTGCTTCCTGTAGTAGTCACATGACCTGATGTCACGAGCAAGACCAAAATCAGCAATTTTCATCACAAGTTCCTCGGTAACCAACACGTTACGTGCAGCTAAGTCTCTGTGTATGCACTGAGAATGAAAAGAAAATGAAGGATATGAAACTAGGAAGTAGGAAGTAGTAATACGGAAGGAAATTACTGGTATTTGACACAGGTAAATAAAAAAAACTTAAGGCAATCCCTTCCACACAAGCAGATATTTTTATCGCTATAAAGTTTTTAAGTTCTTGTGCTCTATTTAATCTTCAGATATTAACGGTACTGAAAAACAGAGATGTGTATGATGAGGCTTTCATGTTGATAGAAATTTAGCCATTTCGCGCTAATCGATGATAGTTAAATCTAAAAAGAATACTTACCTTCTTTTGTGCAAGAAATTCAAGCCCGCGGGCAACTTGGAAAGCAAATGAAACGATATCTTTTTGAGTCAGGGTATCTCCGTGGGGCACAGGCAGCTCATCATCTGGATTTCGTCCCTCGCTGGGAAGAACCAAGTTACACAGTGTATTTTGAGGCCGATTCCTTCTCAAATAATCTCTAGAAATTCAGAATATCAATATGTTTATTTTGGTAAATCACATAGAACAGAATCACTAGGTGAAGGTAGACAAGGAAGAATGTACAAAATAAGTTCAACTGATGGTAAAAATACTGTTGAACCTAGATTTTGGAAAATTCAGACACCTTCTGTGAAAATCGAAAAAAAACTTTGAAATAACCGTTAAAAAATTACTGTATTTTACATTATCTGTCTTCATCAAAGTGAAATAATGAGATCCTGTATGTGTATTGTGTGTAACTATCTTAAGTTCATGATGTCTACTACAGTTGAATTTCTCGGTGCTGTTAGGGGCTCAGAAAATCCTGTCTCTTTTTTCGGAAAAGCCCTCAAAGCCTCTACGAGTCCGGGAAACAAAGGGTCAACAAAATTTGTCTATTAATAACTGACTTTCTTGGATCTCATATCAAACCCATTTCTATTTTTATTAAAATTCAGCTAAATAACCCAGAAATTATTTATAAATTCTGTTATGTCCCAGCTGGAGTGCAGTCTCATAAACAAACAATCATAAAAAATTCATCTGAGCAAGGCATTATTACGATACCTTAGATTTCCTTGAGCCGCATATTCTATCACCAACCAAAGAGGACCATTTTGTGTACACACTCCGAGGAGGTTTATTATATTTTTATGTTTGCCAACGCGCTTCATCTGATCCATTTCTGTCAATAAATCCAAGACATCTTTTTCATTTCTGTTACCTGCAACGGAAGTGAATCGACATTGTTACCGGTGAGCAAATTGGTTTTATGTGCGTAGGACAAATATTAAATTGAATTCTGAATTATTCATCGGGTTTCCTTTCACCTTTCAACATTTTGACAGCACACACCATCTTTTCTTTCCTTGTGTTGTTACAAGTGACAAGATCTGCTTTGAAGACTTGACCGAAGAAACCTTCATCGAGGCGCTCTACCAAAGTGATGCTAAACAGAGTTTTTAATACCATGAAACAGTATGAAAGTTTCGAGTAATTAGGGTATCATATAATATATTGAAATGGCTGAATGCAACCCTAACTATATAATTATTCTAAACCAATCTTCATGCAGACAGACTTGTGCCCACTTGTAGCTATGAAAGCAGTACTTCCAATTGGAATGAAAATTTACCGAAAATAATTCAAATTGAATGTTGATTTCGAAGAACACACAACCATACGATTAGATGCAGGAACGGCATTTTAAACCCTCGATTCCAATCCGTTCTATTCAACCATACCTGGCCACTAATTCTAGGTGACTGATATTCGAAAATGAACAGAAAAAACTTACTCTTCTCTTTGCAATTCCCATTGCAAGTCGAGTTGAATATTGAATTCAAATGGTTCCTGCATCGGCATACACATTCTCTGCCATGCCTGAGTGTTCCCAAACAACATGGTGGGATGTTCTATCTTCGTCATTGGCGGGATATTGTCAGGATTTTCGATTCGTACGAGCATAGGTGGATCTGTGTTTTGTTTTAAGAGTGTTGTTTGATATCACAAATCACATATAGCATCATCAAGCAAAAAAAATGCTAATACATATTGGTATTCGTGTGGAAATGTAAATTCTCAATACAGCAAAATAGCATGTTTATAGATAGGGAATGTGACATTTTTCTTCAATCGGTAAAGATATAATCACGAAAAAGGCCACATGGAATGTAATACTGGTACTGATTTATGCAGGGGTTGTTTCATGTAAAGATATAAAAAGAAAATAACAGGCACCAACCTTTTCCATTGTAGCAATGATAGTACAAAACAAGAACGACCGCCAGGCCAAACAGTATAACTAACACTCCGCACATGACATATATTATGATATTTGTTTCATTCGGGATTCCTTTAGTGATTGTATCTGTTGTGGGTGGTGGCACTGAACATGAAAATAATGCAGTTGAAACGATGGTAAAAACAGTGTTTACGTTACTCGCAGTATCTATCACCAACACCTCAGGCCATGCAAGTCTCATCAATTAATTATTACGGGTTCTTAAGGAACAATAAAGTAGGCACTAAACGAAAGCAGTATTTCTTCTTAAACCTGGAAGAACAGAGAGCCAAGCACTTTGGTGGGAGATTCCGATCGAATTGCCGGCTAAGCACGTGTATTCTCCAGCCTCTTCAAACGATACATTTTTTAGGATTAGGACTTCCATGTCTAAATCCGTAGTATTGACACCAGCGGCCTGTGTTAATGCATTAAATATCACCAATGGTCACCCTTATATGACATAATAGTATTATCAGTTATACTACGGCATAACATGATACAATTAATTATGGCTTACAGTATTTACAATAAACATCGCTTGTAAAACGAGCATAACGTAATAAAACCAGAACGAGCAAACATAAAGAAATATAGACATATAAACATGCAAACGTATACACCATAAACGTAGCAGCACAAATAAGTGAACTGGATGATGACCAAGAAACATATCATTGCTATAATATACTTCAAATGATAGAGGGACATGTTCCCAAAGGAGTACTGGCAGTGTTGATGTAGAATTAATACCTCCATAATGTGGTTTAGATAGATTACAGTTACCATATCACACTTAGATATAAAATAGAAGTGAATTCTTCAAATTCCAAGGTTTGTCATCACATAGCTTGAATTGCATTACTGTGGGAAGGTGTTTCACTTGATGAAGAAATAGTTTGGGCGTTGCTCTTATTATAAATATGACCAATTAATAATTGGTAAAAAAAAGGCTTAAATTTACATTTTTATGAATCAGTGGGACCAGTCTGAATGCTTATATTGGAGACAGATGAATTTGGAAAATCTTAAGACAGTATATCTTGAATTATGAGTTTTTCATGGCCTCAGTTACCCTCCAGTTTGAACAGAAAAAAAGATGAAAATTCTCATGACACTGTACGAGTGAGAGGAATAACACCAATCATTGAATTCAAACCAACAATTACGCAATTAAATTTTGTAATTACAATTTCTCAACGTAATAGCGGGCATGTTACGCAAAGTGATTACAAGCAAAATAATTATATTTTGCCTCGGGTGTTTACAGAAAATGAAGTAATTTAACTTAACAATAAGGCCGGAGAGAGGCCAAGCATGGAAATTTCAGCAGTCCACAGTAAGTAAAGCCCGGCATGCGACATTACATAAACGTAGCGCCTTTTCCGATCGTATCACCGAGTAAAGTGGGTTAATAGAGTATTCTTGAAGCCACCAATTGATTTCCACCTGGAATAGTTACAGTAGCACCCAGAGTAGGATACCTTTCTGTACTACAAGCCAGGCAGAATTATTTTCATTTCCAATATAGTTTTCAGCAAGACACGTGTACTGGCCGCTGTCAGATTCGGTGACGTTCTTCAAACGCAATGTCTGTACCGCAGTTTCGTTAACGCCGGATTGCTACATACAAAAATTATTACCATACTTTCCACAGTCTTTATGTTGTACATAATAAAACAAATTATATATCTTCACACCAGCTTCACCGTTCATTACCGCAATATAATTGAAGCATGCATAGAAAGATAAATGCTTGAACTACAGGGCTAATTTGAAGCTGCCATTAAACGGCAGCCAATACTTGTGATACAGAAACAAATTAACCTAGGCTCGATGCAATTTCAAATTGAAATAAATACAAGCCAAAAACATATGATATTCGATTAGATACTAATATATTTAGTGCCATTACATATTTTTTTTTGTTTCGATAGAAAATAATAAATTATCTGTTAGCTGGCCATATGTATGAAATAATGGTACACAACTTGTGATTTGAATTAACCACATTCACAATTTATTCTCCTAATTAAAAATTGCTGATACTGGTATCAACCTATTACCTTATTGTATTTCTCATTTCATTTAGGCCCATATGTTCAAGCATTCAAGATAATATATAGTATTTAAATATGCATAGCAAAAAATCAACATCTAAATTCATCAGTCAGCTAGAGAATACATTCTGTTTTCAAATAAGCACCCAGCCATTAGTTAAACACCTCAAATAAAGCAAGTCTTTGACAATAGGCTGCCAAAAATGCATAATAGAAGTTGTGTATTAGGATTATTAGGGTGATTTGGTTCACTTAATTTTAATTTGTCATGAGGTTGTTGACGCCCATTAAATAATACATTTGATTAAATAAGGAACATAGATTGCCAACACCGGAACCAGGCATCAAGCTTGACTTCGAGAAAACAAACCCAAGGATGATTGCCCAACTAGGGTAAGTGTAGGAAGAATCATTTGAACCATAAACACTGTCTGTTGAAAATAACTGAAACGTATTTTGAACAGGCAATCAAGTGACAAGAAATTCACGCCTGAATTCATCTGGAATGCTAGAAGTGGGCTAGGAGAAAAGTTTAAGAACTTTTGGTTTCAGTGGAATAAACCAGTCTTTACGAAGAGTATTTAAAAATACATACTGTCGATAAGCGTCGAACATAAAAAATGCACTACACTCGTATCTTACGTGCATTTAGCTGACACAAAAACTATTATATGATATGGATAAGTGAATTAATGTAAACACAATCGCTGTAATTTGAATAGTTTTTTAACAGAAAGTATGGTATTGCATTCATTATTATACTTGTTTCAATTTATATAACGAAGTTCTGGTTTAGTAGATATTTAATTGAGGTAAATCTGTTGCATTTACAATGTTATTATTGGAATACATTGGTTGATTAATACCGTACTATTATCTGGGATTCTCAACATAAACATGTTTATATCAGTCATATTCCATAACCATTATATATTTATGCTACTATCACGAGGAAATCTCGACACGAGTTGCGAGTCTAAAGTATGTTGAAACCAAAACAGCAAAAAATGTAAAGTAATAAGGTACAAGAAAAACAATCAACTATCCCCAAAGACTATGACTCAAGAAGATGGACATTCCATGGCTGCAAGCAATGAAATGGTTTGCGTAAAAGAGAAATGAGAAAAGATGCTGTTTAACGAATGATATTTGAAAACGAATTCTACCATTAGCTGAACTGAACTAGAAAATTGTTACAAATAAAGTTTTGAGTAAAATGAATACAAATGACAATGATAAAGTAAGTAGAGGCATGACAATGAGTATAACTGATAATATGAACAAAATGAAACAACCTAAACAATATGGAAGGGAACATCGATATCGTCCTGTGAGATAAGTAATGAGTGACATGCACGTAACGTGTTAAGCTGCAAGGCTTCATACGAATTTAATAACAAAGTTTCTTGCAAGGGAAGTGTTTAAATATAACTGAACGTGTGACAAGTGCGAGTTAAGTGTCGATTGAAAAATGCAATCGCATGCAAGCCATACAACAGAATCATATGCATGACCTAGTCTGGATACTTTTGCTTTCAAAACGCGGTTAGTAGTAAAGACATTGCAGGTAAGGTGGTGTGCGATATTCAAAACTGACTAGCTGTGCTCAAATGTGTGGGAACAAGTTTTGGAATATTAACACTCGCTAGGGAATGCCACTCACATTCATCTCACAGGCAAATGAAATCGAGCAAGTAACAAGGCACAGTGTTGTTTAAATGCTTTAAAACAAGTGTCACATCTAGTATGCTTTTGCATCGATTGATTACCTTGAGTACTGTGTAGTTCGGCGCAGCATTGTTATGATTGTTGATACTTTTCAGCCACTGGATGTGTGGGTGGGCGTCACTGTACACTTTGCACTTAAATGTAACGTCGTCACCTATGTACGCACTTTTGTTTTGTGGGAGGCCCTCAGCCAGAATGGGCTTAGATGCCGAGCGTTCTGTTGGCCATTGTAATAGTTTGTGTTTGGTTGGAAAGGAAGTAGGGTCGGTGGGTACAGATAGAGACGGGAATGTACGAATGAAGAAGATGATTCGGAATGGCATTTTACAATGATGGAAATATTACGATTGTGATTAGAAATGGTGTATGAATTTTATTGGAAGGAGAGTCTCGAAAGAAAGGTCCCAAGGGAAATATATGATGAATATTGTATAAATGTAATACAGTGGAGAGATAATAATGGGACAATTTAATGGAAATATTATTAATGATGGCAGCGACAATCGAATAAAGGACAGGAAGGTTAATGGCACGTTTGTGTTTTGAGTGTAGAAGAGAAGTCGCAGAGGAGGTATCGTAAGAGCAGGAGGCAAAATGCAAAAATAGAAAATAAATGAAACAATAGTTAGAAAATGGAAGCACCTCGAGTAGAAAAATATGCCATTAATAAATGGAATGATAACATGAAAACACTGTATCTTAATGATATAATTAGTGCAAGCAACGTAACGACACCTACTGACGACTCACAGCCCTGAAAGGACGACATGACGGACATAACGCAGAAGAGAAACATATTGCATGTAAGTTAGTTTCCATCACATCAAAGAAACGGCAGTGCAGGGGTAGTGAGAGGATATAGCCCGCATGCGTAAACCCCACAATTTACAGACCACAACGACAGTGATACCTTAATTATTTGAACATAATCACGATTTGTTTTGGGATCGACCCTGCTCCCGTTGATTTCTATGTGTCGTAACCACTTGACATGCGGATGAGGGTCGCTAAAAACCTCGCACTTGAACTCTACGTCTTGACCAACATAAACAGATTTGTTGGCTGGTAGACCAAACTTGAGAATAGGTCGACTTGCGGATCGTTCTGTTACATGATCAGAGGCTTAGTCATCTTTGGCATTACAATAAGTATGTCAGTATGCTGAAGAAAACTCTTAACACTTAACCTACGATACCATACAATCTTTTTTTGTTCTTAGATATTCATACACCATTAACACAAGGTACTACGATAAATCAAAATTCTTGACCTTTTCTTGTCTGTGAGCCACTAGCATTGCACTGAACTCAAAACTAAACGAAAAATCCATGAAAATAAAATAACATGCATCAAGATAATGTTTCTTTCGAATATCTTATACTTCACACCAAATCCTAACTTGAGTAGACTAAGTTATAACCTTGCCATTTGAACAATGATGTCGGGAATGTCTTATATGATTCTGTGAACTGCCCTGAATCAATTTAACTACTTATTTATCTGCTTTTATACGAGATAATATATATATTCTATCTTTCACTTCATCTAAATCTCGCTCGAATATTTTAATATCTAGATAAAAAAAGTATGGATGTCTAATTGATACTAAACTTTTCATGCCTGCATGACCAAGTGAATGAACAATTGCAAAAATAACTTGAACTCAAACCAAAAATAGAAATGAAAATTTCATTCCATAATTTTTGTGTACTAACTGTTGCTGTTCAAGCAAGTGAATACAATGAACATACCTGTGTTGTTGACATGCTTCAGCATGAGTCTTAGCATCAGTTACACCTTGCCTCTTTATGTGAATATTGAAACTCACAAATCCTACTTAAACTTCTTATTTTTTTGAATGATCAGGTTATAAACATATTATTTTGATAATTTGGGAACCATTTACAAGAACTTGACGGTTTGTAGCACAGCACAAAGTAGAGCAAGGTGTAAACCGAACCAAAAACTCATGTATGTACCATATTGGAAATGTGTAACTGGTTACCTTGTACATCAAGCTGGTAAGTGTGGTTTATAGATCCATACTCATTTCGTGCGACGCACATGTAGTTGCCTTTATCGGAAAGCACAACAGATTCCAAAATGAGAACCTGATTGCGGTACTGCGGAACAAAACATACTTTCAATAGGTATGTAGAATATAACAATAGAATATAAATCAAATCCACTACAAACCTTGTAACCACCAACTCTATCATTTTTTTGTACAATAAGGTCATTCTTATACCAGAGCACTTGAGGCTTAGGATTGCCGTCGACGGCACACCGAAAACGAACCGTGTTTCCTGCTGGTTCTGCATGGAGGCGCTTCATCATTTTCTCCCGTTTAGTCCAATATGGTTTTTCTTTGGAAAAAAGGAATAAAATACATTGGTTTTCTTATAGACTATATTCTCCTATTTGAACAGCATAATAAAAACAGTCATTTGATTTCCGTTAGGTATAATAAATTTAGATTCTACTCACGTCCTCCAGAAGCACCATCTAAATATTAACAGAGAAACATGTTAGCATTCATGGAACATCCCATATTCTGATATACCGTGAAAACAAGTACAAACTAGGGTCTGGTAATTTCAGCAATATGCAATAAATGAAAACTACTACTAATGCGGCGTTTAGTTAAGAAAATAACATACAGTATACTGAATACCGCTGAACCAATAACATATCATAGCTCAAAATCAAAAAGTGAACAAAGTCTTATTCCATCGGTAGCACTTATCGGACCCCTATCATAATGATTTTAATATCCTATCCTACCTTGTTTAGGTGCGCTAACGACATTTTCTTCATTACCTTCGTTAGGTAGATGATTCCAGTCTACAAAAAGGAAACGGAATATTTAGAGAGGCATCATCTGTGCAACATTTCAAAGTTTTATGCGACTTCCGTAAAGCACAAAAGATTAGAAAACACACAGAAAGGAAGCGATGAATTGCAGCAAACATAGGTGATGCATTTGCGGCAAAAAACCACCTCAATACGTTAAATGATAAATCATATCAAAGTAATTACACCCCTAATATTAAATCTATGATTTTTTGACTAATATCTAAAATCAGAAATGTTAGACTAGGGACAAAACGATACACACAATTGCTGAAACACCAGAACTTGGGATTATTTCACTGACCCAGCATTGACAATATCTCCAAACTGCAAGCACTTTATTTACGATGAACCATGCAAATGCACAAAATCAGTAAATTAGAATTGATAAATAATTGACGCATTTCAACTTTATTATTATCATTCCGCCTTAACAAGCTGCAAAACCTTTACCCCAAAAGTAAATAATATACATATCTTATCATTAAATAAAGACAAAGATATAAGTGTAGTGAATTACTGGACTATATTTTATTTCACCATAATAGGATTATTCATACATCATATAATATGCTGAAGCATGCAATTCTTTAAGCATCATATAATAATAATAGGCTTTCGAAATGATTACCGCATTGGCATGCACTCGAATGGAAACAAAATTGAGTGAAAAGCCCATCATACAATGTCACCACTTCACCACTATGCTATTACGAATACCTTTGATACTATCGTCATCAAGGACTTCCACGTGATAGCTGAGAGAACTATTTTTCTCATTAGCGTTATGAGCAATACACGTATACAGTCCGGAATCTTCTAAGTACGCAGGAAATATGCGTAAGGTGGTTCCAAGGACTCTCACTCTCATAATCGTTGGGTCAGTATCATCTGGGGTCGGGTTTTTCAGCAATTTTTTACCCCTATAGAAGAGCACGTTTGGTTTTGGATAGCCTCTGACCCTGCAGTTTATTCGAATCGTTTCACCCCTCTTCACCATTAAGGTTTTATTTGCCGTAGCAGATTTTGTGCGAAACTGAGTAACATCTTTAAAGGATAAAAAAACTACTATTTCACTGTATTTTTCACGCACACAAATATCATACAGCTACAGCTCAGTGATATTTTTCTAAATTATTACACTATTTATATAGATATACCTAATTTGGGGTGTGAATAAACCTTTTGTCAATGCGAAACACAACAGTATAACTATGTATTCAACTAGCGAACACTTTCTTCTTCTTGTTGGCAATGTCATTAGATTTTTTTCATACAACCTTGTGTTCCATCAGGATTGGATTGTAGGATAGTAAATTTAAAAATCAACATCACGAAATTACTGACGGATTACCTTATAGGATATATCTATACTTGGTCATATTTTAATTCCACGCCAATTTATACAGATCATTAATCAGTGAAACATTTATATTGAGATAATAATTAACAGAATACATTCTTTATTTACCACAGTGAAACATTTTTATCAAAACTAATCTCACCTGGAACAGTAGGAGCCGGAACAGGTGAACGGAATTTGGTTGATGTTTCGCTGGCGAGTATCTGATTAATAGTCAGTGAAAACAGTACAAGAACGAAGGCCGTACTTGCAACCTTTACTTCGAATTCCTTCATCTTTACATAAAACTCATTGTATTAACTTAACCCATGTAGTATTAGGTATAAGCGCAATAATATGAAGCTGTCCAACGTTTAACCGAGTACCGCAAAGCAGTGAAAAATTCATACACCTATAAGGGAACAAATATTGGTGAGCGTGTTTATTTTAAATCAAAATTAGAATCGAAACGCTTTACTGCAATTCCACGCAAAAGTCTAGGTTTCGTTTCCCTCAATTCTGAAGAAAATTAAAGACCAGCACTAAAGAAGGTAACTTAATGCTAGATGTCTGCAATCTGAAGTCCGGAACTCGTCGTCTCGACATTTACGTCATGCCCTGGAACCTATTTGAGATTAGTGCAGCAATGGCGACCACTAACGACCGCAAATATATTACTATGCATCGCTAAAATATTTACCATACCATAACTTAACACCTCTCCTATTTTATGAATCGTCACCATCACTTTTATAAATAGCACTGCAAACTGCTATCATCACCATTTAACACATTTTAAGTAAATGGCTGGCGGATAATTGCTACTATTTGAATTTTGAGAATAAAAATATTTTACGAGTTAGGCGTTCTTCAAACCGCCTGCGGTAATGGGGAAACAGTATCATGCAGGTTTGGAGTGATGAATAAATAATGAATCGAATTGTGCTAAAATTGTTGCCGTGCGCGCAAATTCACGAAAAAATATTAAGTATAAATATAAAATAACGCCCATGTTCGAACATTCTACACAGGTTTTGAATATAACGGAGCAAATAAACGTTACCACGTAAAATTGTACAGCATTTTTCTCGGTTATCACATCCCTACTATCCTCATGTAATCTTTATCAGAGAATCATATAATGCTTATTAATAGCATGATTTCCCGTTTCAAATTACCGTGAATTTAGTATTCCAACAGAGAGTTAATGCACGATTCTCTTTTCGGTGTGTGTGTGTCGATAGGGGGCGCCATATAATGGTATCGGGTTCTGTCAACTCCCGCTACCTAGTGGGAGCACCTCCTAGTGGAAGTACCGTACATGTAGGCCCAAGCTGAACAATACACATAAAACACGAAAACTGTACCTAGAACCACACATCAAACCAGAACTAACTGAAAAATACACTTGTAAGTTAATTTTCATCGAGCTGCTCGCTGTTGATAGCTTGCAAGTTTATACTGTGAAAAAACAAGGGGGGGGGGGGGGGGGAATCTATAAATCTCTATCTACAGCACGGATGGGAATTACACTACTGCCCCAATCCGGATTTCTGTTTCATACCTTTAAAACATCTAATAAACGCATCGGGACCTCGGAACTGAAGTCAAAAGTACAAAGAGCAAAATATGTGTGAAGCTTACTTGAAAATTTCAAGAAATTAGGTTATGCATGTTCTCATACGAGAATAGATTTGCGATAATAAAATTGATAGAGAGTGGCATGCATTCTAAACACATTTACGACCAATAAATTATTAATATACAATAGAATGAATATATTCTTTTCAATTGCCGGCAAATCAATAAAGCGGAACGTTGCTCCAGGGCACGATTCAGAATTTTTTCTAGTGACGTTGCAGCGGCGAATTGTAGAGAGTGACGTAAATACAGCATATGTGTCGACGTGTAGTACAGTCACGTGACCTTCGGCCTCTTTTTACCGACTGACTTGGAACTTCGTGTACCGGTTTCAAATCAGATCGTTCTGGTTAGGTATAGTTCTGCATAGTGTCTGTTGACGTACGTTTTGCTCAGTATCGCAATTGCACAATTAAGCATCGACAATGGGATGTAAGTATATAGGACATACTGTATCGTAGTAGATTTGCCGAATCGGTGATGTTAGATAACGAATTTATACAGCATGCATATACGATAATTTACTTTTCGCTTTTTCAGTCAAATTCTTGGAGGTGATCAAACCTTTTTGTATTATTCTGCCTGAAATTGAGAAGCCTCAAAGAAAGGTAAGGATATATTCAAATGTGAAATATGCATTACGACTTGAAAGGAGAGGTATGTGCTTAACTGTAGTGTACATTTTTCAGATTCAATTCAGGGAGAAAGTATTATGGACAGCAATAACGTTGTTCATATTTCTGGTTTGTTGTCAGGTATGCAAGTCAAAATCCTTTTCAATTGTATGTATATATGAAGTTGTCTGAATTTATTTTAATTTTGAATTTAATCTTCGATTTTGCTTTCCTTTCCAAGGAGAACCTCGGCTATTGATTTCTCCCATCATAATTCAGACCTTGTCTATACTGTATATAAATTTCATATATATACTTTTATCATTAGGTTATATAGGTGTTTGGCATATGATTTTTGTAAAATTTGTTTTAAATGGAACTGGACTATTAGAGAAATAATATTTTTATGTTATAATAATGGATCATAATGAATGAATGAATATTAAGTAGTTTCTGGTTTGGCCCACTCTCGAATATGAAGTTTCATCTCGCTAAATATTCTTTGCAACATTTAGATTCCGTTATTTGGAATCATGTCCTCAGAATCGGCCGATCCATTTTACTGGATGCGTGTCATCATGGCATCGAACAGAGGAACACTTATGGAACTTGGTATTACTCCAATTGTGACATCGGGTCTCATCATGCAGCTGCTAGCAGGAGCCAAACTCATAGAAGTTGGTGACACTCCAAAGGACAGGTATACTAATTGCTAATCGGCTTAGATTATAAAGAGGGGAACCAAATATTTATGTTTGCAAGCCTTCTAAAACAAACGAATCATACAAGTGTTGGTTAGGTCAGTGACATAGATATTGTTCTATTGCAAAGTAGACGACTAATCAAGTAGGGAAAGTCTTAGTACTCGTCCATTTGTTTTATCATTGTAAATTATCAATCCTTCAATTATATGGAAAACTACAATTAATAATTTACTTTTTACCTTGAACATTACGCATACATGATTTTACTTTTTGTGAATTCAGGGCTTTGTTCAATGGGGCTCAGAAATTGTTCGGAATGATTATCACCATTGGACAAGCTGTTGTTTATGTCATGACTGGAATGTATGGTGACCCGTCCGATATGGGAGCTGGTATCTGTCTTTTGATTATCATTCAGGTATTTTTACCAGTTACTGATCGTTTCAGATCTCTGACTAATCGACAGTGTCATAAGAGATATGACTGATGTTCTACTTAGGTTTTAATGTTATGATGTTCCATCATTGAATGCATTCAGCTCTTCATTGCCAGCTTGATCGTCCTACTTCTTGATGAATTGTTACAAAAAGGATATGGTCTCGGTTCCGGAATCTCTCTTTTCATTGCCACCAACATCTGCGAAACTATAGTTTGGAAGTCTTTCAGCCCAGCAACGGTTAATACTGGAAGAGGTATATTCTTTTTTTCGCTTTTCACATTTCTCCACCAGAGATTTATCCGACAAAATTAGTTTTTACCTTTGATGTATAGGTACTGAGTTTGAAGGAGCTGTAATCGCACTCTTCCACTTGTTGGCAACCCGAAGTGACAAAGTTCGTGCTCTCAGGGAGGCATTCTATAGGCCCAACCTGCCAAACTTGATGAACCTTTCTGCAACCATTCTTGTTTTTGGAATTGTTATCTATTTCCAGGTATATTTAATTTACTGACTACGTTTGATAATGTTCTCCCATCGACAAGGTTTTAATCTGTTCTGGCTTCCATCATCAGGGTTTCCGTGTCGACCTGCCTATCAAATCTGCAAGATATCGTGGACAGTACAGCAGCTATCCCATCAAACTCTTCTACACTTCGAATATTCCGATTATCTTGCAGTCTGCTTTGGTGTCTAACCTCTACGTCATTTCGCAAATGCTGGCAATCAGATTCCGAGGGAACTTTTTCATCGGACTGTTGGGAGTTTGGGAGGTGTGTGTAATTTCCAGTAGGATTGAATTCACGTGCATCCTCATGTATTTCTGATTTTCTTCCTTATTTTCTAGGATGTCGAAGGTGGTGGACCGGCTCGTTCGTATCCCGTGGGCGGTTTATGCTACTACTTATCTCCGCCCGAGTCTTTCTTTTCAATGTTCCTAGACCCGATACATGGCCTTTTGTACATCACTTTTATGTTGGGATCATGTGCATTTTTTTCAAAGGTATGTCTTTTCATCAAACGTTGGGAACATCCAGCTGAATGTGTATTAATTATTTATTTCTCCCGTAGACCTGGATCGAAGTGTCAGGGTCGGCCGCGAAAGACGTTGCCAAGCAGCTCAAGGAGCAGCAGATGGTTATGAGAGGACACAGGGAAAAATCAATGATTCATGAATTGAATCGGTTAGTTCTTTTAATTCTCCTGCGAATTCTTACATGAATTACACGAATTCTTGATTGACGCTAGATCATAATGCTAAACCACCCGAGATACTTCCGGTAAATCAGCTATTCAATTTTCACCTTCAGGTACATCCCTACTGCTGCTGCGTTCGGAGGTTTATGTATCGGCGCGTTGTCCGTACTCGCTGATTTCATAGGAGCCATTGGTTCCGGAACCGGAATTCTGCTCGCAGTAACGATAATTTATCAGTACTTTGAAATCTTCGTCAAAGAACAGGCCGAAGTCGGAGGAATGGGAACTCTGCTTTTTTAGTGACTCGTACAACTAACAGCAACTGTTGCAGGCAGTCACAAAAGACATTTAGGATGTTGCGTTCAATTCTGAAAAGACCAAAAACTACTGCAAAAGATTTTGAAAACCATTACAGAACCCTATTCTCAATTGTCTGTTTCTCTATGCTATGGTGAGAGAGAATCTTCTCATATGAGATGACAGAACTGGGATATGCGGCTTTAATCAATCGTTTATAAAAATAGCATAAAAAGTAAAAAGGTGTTTACTAAATGCAATTAGATATATATAACATAAAAAAGCTCTCTATATAAAAAAAGTTCACATGACGACATCCAATCAATTGAATTTTTGCTGTCACATCGGTGACATTTTCTATTATTTCACTTCAGGTGTGTGTAGACTTACAGGATGTGTAATTAGAGTAGTCCCAGTCAATCGAGATATATATTAAAACCACCTTAATTTCTTGGTTTAAATTAGATGCCTGTCTGACAGCATATTATATTACAACTGTCTATAAAAATAATGAATTGTGAACTCAGCTATTTATTGTGAACAGATGTTGTCACACCAAGTGTTCTTTAAGATAATAAATAAATGCTCCTGGATCTATTCGATATCACTTCATTTACTCGAAACCTATGTACCTTGCCTTAACTATGCGGCTGCGGCTTATCATGCAAAGGATGGAAAACTGTCGACTGCAACTGAAGAGTACTTCCACTATCTTCCTGTGCATCTGGACTACTCAAATTCTTGGGTCAAATTTGGCCTTGTTAGATTCAAAACAGCTGACACCACATTACCACTGTACTAGAAGAACATTTAGTGAACTTTAGCTAGTCCTTATAAGTACAGAAGAAAGTTAATACACTGGTTGGTTAGGGTAGTTCTGCTGTTGGCTCTGCAGCTAGGCAACTAACTGTCTGTTGTGAATTCATCTTTTCAAATAATTTTATTTATGGACTGAACAATGTTTTGCTAGGCCTGTGCAAGATTCGGCAGTTCATGATCGAAATAATGTTACCTACATTGAATAGCTGTTATAAAAAAGACAGTAAAACCGTATTTTCATTTCATCAAATACCTTTATAGAAAAAATTAACTGAAATCCATTATTCCACAAGAATAGCACGATAAGGTAAGCTTTGATGAGATTCCATTGTAAACTTAAGACCATCTTCTGGAAATATTCCTTTGAAATCCACTTTAATTGTCCACCCTACAACTGTTTTCCTCCCTTGGTACATTTTATTCTCCTCCTTTTCTATACTTAGCACTTTAACGGGTCCACATAACTACAACAGACATTCGATAATGGAACAACTATTCGAAAATTACACTCTAGGTTGCAGAAATCTTACATTGTTAACTTACCTGCAATAATTCCCTTTCAAGTTCCCTCTCCGTGATCCACTGGGTCTTGATATTGGATGCTTCTATATCCGACTCGTGTATCATGACTGTTATGGTCTTTGTAGATTCTGTGCAACAGATAAAAGCTCATTATAATATTAGTCCAGATTAGTTCACTAACAATAAATAAACTTGAACAGCATAAAATATATCTGCTCCCTAATGCCATGCATAATACTGCATAACTCAGTTCAGAATTTAAAATGAATTGGTAATTGGTTCATTTAGATAATTTTGCACCACATTGCGAATAGGGAGATAGTCCAGTTATGATTCTGTCTGATTCTGATATATTGGTAAGATTCAGTGAAACAATCAGCTATATTTTGTGTAAAAAAAAGGATGTAAAAGCCATCTGAGAATAAATCATATACCATACGTCATACGTCAATATCTAAAATTGTTATCATCATCCATCGAGATAGACTGAAGATAAAGAGACCATTCTAATTTTGACCCATACTTACATACATGTGTATTTAATTACACATACGAATTTAAAATATTGATGCAGGATTTACAGTTGTCCATTTCTTCATCAATGAAATACTGCACACACATTTTGCAGTCCTATACTCGATAACAAAATATCCTGTCAAAACCATACAGAAATGGTTTTTCTCTTGCTGTCTTTACCAGGCACTTGGTATTACCTGATATTCATTTCCTGTTATTCTGTACTGCCTAGGAAAGCGATGATATTAATTATGTTATCAATCTGGAAAAATGCTCCGAACTAGACCACTGAAAAACTTTTATCTAAAAATACAATCAAGAATTTTATCAGTACCAACACCTGTACTGGTTATCCTGCATGAATTTATGTTCTCTATCTCACATGCTTCCCTATTTAATTTACTATTTTAAAGCAAAAATAATCTTAATACGAGCCTTACCATTGGATTCTCACCTGACTACTTGCGTAAGTATCAATATTGAACTATATTAACTACCTCTCTCCACAAACTGGACACTATGCAATAACATTCTTGACACTACCCACCATCCCTTTCTTCTGCTACTTCATCTTGGCCTTCAGTTTCTGCTTTAACTTCGATATTCTCTTCTCCATCACCTTTTTCTTCTTCTTCTTTCTCTCTGGATACAGCATTAGCTGCTGCTTCATCCAGGAGAGCCTGTTTTGGACAGAGATATGAAATGACAATGAAAGAAGACATGCGGGGATGGAAAAACTATGAAGAGGGATATTCCAGATCATTTTTACCTGATTCTGTCATCGATGAAAATAATACATTAGAAATGCTGAAGTAAACTAATATAAAATCATAGAAATGAAATCAAGAAAGTACATACACATAACTCTATTCGAAAACACATAAGTATTATTTATTATGAATGACAAAGCTTTCAAACCTTTTCCAAACGTTTGAGTAGAAACGGCTTCAAGCCAGTTGTTTTCAGATCCCGTTTCTCCAGGTTGGCTTTCAGTTGCTGAACCCGCATTTTACGTAGGTTGTACAAGGTGGCCTCTACAAAATCTGAGGAAAACAAAAAAGTTAAAGTAATATATTATGACAATAATATTCTATTACACAGTCAGGGTGATTCAAATTCTCACTGGTAACTGGTTTTCAGCACAAAACCTATACGGTACATTGCAATAATAACCAAGAGTAAGCTTCTCACTGATACCAAGTCTAATAAAATGTCTTGAAGAGGCTAAATCATAAGAATATAGTTAATAAATATTCCAGTGCCCCAAAACCCACTTTCGAATTGCCCTGTATATAAATCAAACCACAGTAAATTCTTCATAATAATACTCCATACTGACCACTGTCATCTGAATGGCTAGCTGGTTTTTCAGATTCCGATGCGCTTTCAGTATTGGTTTCTGGAACTAAATTTGTGATCAGATCCTGGGACTGTGTGTCATCTTTTTTCTGATGTGAATGGAAATGTACATGTACACAACCATTCAAAAATCACACTGATATCAGAAACTCATCCATCAACATAACTGACCTTTTCTTCAATGGTAACACTCTCTGCAGTGGGTTCAAATGGATTATACTTAGTGCTAGCTTCACAATCCTTTTCATCTTTGATTTGATCCTTAACACCAACACCTAATCAAAAAAAGATCGGCATTGGTTAAATTTAAACTACTTGATTTGCATTACATTGCAGAGCAGGCAACAACAAAATGAATTCCATGAAATTACCTTCATTGATAACCTCAGGATATGTATTAGTGGTAAAGGGATCATCTGTATGTTCTACCTTCGCCACTTTAGCTGGTGGTTCACCATTAGTTTGTTCTTTCTTGATACCATCTGGTGGTAGTTGAACAGCTGGAGGTACAGGCTCTGGGACATTTTGTTTTTGAGCTAAAGCTTCAGTTTTTTTGTCACTGATCCATTTCTAAGGGTAGATTTAGCTGGTAGTTTATTAAGGGTGCAGAGAGAGAGAGAGAGAGGAAGAGAGAGAGAGCGACATAATGCAATAAGAAGATTTACTATAGCTCATACCACAAACTTATCGTAATGTGTCCGTGATTTGCAGTGGGTTATTTTGGCCGAAGACTCGGAATTGTAAAATTTGTGACATATCTTGCAGAAAAAACCTGACACAGCAATAACATATTTCTGTCCTGTAAGGAATAAATATAACATTTTTTACCATGTTATTGCAATGCAAAGGATATACAGATCCTTTCAAAAAATATTTGGGCTCTTACCCATCGGTAATTCAGGATCATAATCTGGAAGTTCATAATTTTCAAGACTTTCGTCTTCTGTTGGAGCACTGTCATCGCTCTATAAAATACAATGTATTTTTAATAAGGCAACAACATCATCAGTCATTCAATCATCATCTAATAGCATTCGAAATAAATTTTCAAAAAATAATATTGTAGTTTGTGCTCCTGGGCTTTGATGTGCATCCTTACTTGGGATATTCCTGTTTTCACCAAGAAGAACCACAAGCTTTAGATGCTCAATGGAGTATATGGTTTAATTTGATTAAATCAATGCAAAGATCATATTAATAGGAAAGTAGTTATACTGGAATGTAAGTAACTGCAGATCAATGCGAAGCTGCACAATGTTCTTCCCTTTATGGGCCACATCACCAAAGCATCTTTCTACCAACTGTCACAAGGATCACAAGGGTCACAAGCTACTAAGCATATCCCGAATAGGCAATGAAAATGAGGCAACTACAACCTTTTCGGAAATAAAATACACAACAAAGCACTTTTTTACCCTGACAGTTTCCAATGGAGTTTTAGCAGGATCAGCTGAGGACTGATGCATTGGAGGAACTAGAAAAAAAGTATATAACTTTTATATAAAAAATAAGAATTTATTATATTTATGTTATAAATTTGAAAATTGAATATACCCATTTGTACAGATCCATTAGGTCTTGCAGGAGGAATTTTATTATCAATTTCACCTGCAGGCCATCTACCTGGGGGAGCTGCAAAGTGATACTTATATGAATACCAAACAAAATACAGTTTTCTTTTATTGTAGGAGAAAAAAACTTACGTTCGAATGCTCGAGGCGGAGCTGGACCCACTCTGCGGTCTGCATGAGGTTCCCACCGGGGATAAGGTCCCCAGTGTGGGGGTGACCGTCTCCTGTAATAAGCTCTATATCGATCCATCTCTGGGTGTGGCGGACCCCATGACCTTGGAGGTGGGCTACGTCCTCTAGGAGGACTACGACCCCTGGGTGGAGCATATCGTGGAGGACTCCTCCTATACCAGCTAGTAGGACTCCTTCTTCGCCATTCCGGACTTCTGGGGCGATAATTTCGAGGAGGCGAAGATCTTCGCACCCATCCTGCAGGAATTGGACTTCTTTCTTTCCTTGGACTCGGAGGTCTTCGGACAATCTGGGAGGATCGAGGTGGGGAAGCAGGACGTTTTTCTCGGCCTGGAGAAGTAGTGAGGGGGGATCTTGATGATCTTTTTCTTTTTTGCCACTCTTGAAAATGCTGCCACTCTGCAGATCTGTCATGTGGTCCTTTCAAAATTTGCATTTAAAATTTGTAAAACTGCAAACTAAGTTGCGTTATAGGCACATGCATCGTAATAGTGTTATCAAGGGAACTTATTAGCATCTAAATACATACCAGGGGAAACTCTTCTTTCTGGGCTAACTCTAAATCCTCTCTCATCCAGAGGCTTGTTTGGCATTGGAGGTGGTCCAACTACAGATCCTATTAACATAAAAATTACAGATTGAATGACGAGAAATTGAATCGAAAAATATCTCCGTTACATGTACACAGAAATTTCTGCATATTAATTACAATTAGAAACTACTGGAAGTGTGAATGTAAAAAAGCATATTACAATTTGCTAACCTTGTGTTGAATGCTTGTACCATGGTGGAGGAGGTGATCTAGATAGTCTGCTCATGATTTCATTGGAACAAGTGAGCAAAAATCTAAAAAACTTAACAAAACTCAAAATTAAGTATAGTACACATCTAGTTCTTCTTTCTACCTAACTTCACCAAAGCAATCTTTGTAAAATAATAAACTGCAACTGCCCTTCAACTTAGCTGCAGATATAGCAGTCACATAAATCAATCTGGTTAATCTTTCATCTTTTGAAATACTGTATATCTCTTTATTGGTGATACCTTTGCATAATTGTAAATCTGAGAGTTTGATAATCATACTCTTATCACTATTTTCTGGTACCTAAATTGAATTTATGCTTAACCTGACCTTTTTGTGTACATGGCTTTTAAATAGTACATTCAATCATTACTGATGAGTGTTCGGTATCAAGAACTTGATCCACAATACGTAAAATACAATAAAAATAAAGCTTTTCCCTGATTATTGAATGTAGTTACGAAGGAAATAGTATCCTCAATTAACCAAACCGTAAATGTGACTGGAACGATTTACAATTAATCTTTCCATCCTTGGTTTCGTAGTCTTCGCGTCTCACGAGTTAAATTTCATGATGCTGTAGCCGAACAAATGTATTTGAGTTCTCAACACATCGTTTGAACTAGAGCTCTCATTTTTCACTTGGCATGTGATGAGTTTTTGTGTCCCTTTCGCACTCACCGCTAAGTGGCGTTATGAGTTATTTTGCATTCTCAACAAGTTCATTCGGCTCGGGTAGGTACCGGTAAGTACGGATTAGATATAGTACATGCAATAATTACGGTTTTGACCCAATAAATCAGTCAAACTAGGTATTTCACAGCTTTAAATTGTTTAACAACTACCGTGCCATTCGTTTAGTACACAAAATAGCTCTGTTTAAGACAAGAACGGTCAGAATAGAAGGTGGGCAATAGTTTCTTGAACTTGAACCATATCGAAAGAGAATGTGGTTTCTTTCTTGATGTGAGCACATTACATGCGACTTATATTGTACATCGAGAAGAAAAATTTAGCCATACATTGGCAGTTTAAACGAAAAATCATTGCATTTTCAATTCCTTATCTATTTTATTCAGCTATGTTATAACCCATATATTGTGATAAAATTAAAAGCACTACCAATATAGTCTTGTGTATATACAATAGGCACTAAACTAGGATACAACCAATCACACAGTAAAAGTGAGTTAGATTGTTCAAAATCAAATCACACATCTACTTAAAATTATTATCCTAGTAAATTGCTGTATGTTTTGTTTGATGTGAGCCGGAACTAAAACATATTTACTATAGGTAATACAATATATATATAAATCATAGTGTTGGAAATTATAGGGAAAGCTGTGTAGGCGATTAAAAAATGATAGAAAATGTGTTGTGGTCATTTTAAATGCTCAAGTATGTTTACATCCCTCAGATGCACAGGTAATGATAAATATAAAACCATATAACAGTTCAGTCAATAAAAAGATCATATAGGAACACAGTGATATCCATGTTGTATTGTGTTATTTGAACAATAACACAGCAGTGAAACATAAGGTTCAAGCTTAATACATATAATATACTAATTGTGTAAGTACAACATGCTACATTAAACTAACATAAATTAAAATTAAATTATTACAAAAGTTATTCCAAAATTACATATTTCAAATTGTGTATAAACTAGCGATGTGTTTATGTAGGTAGGTTACAATTTTTTTTGTGTTGTTACACCATCAAAATCAAAGAATTCAAAGTACAGAACTTTACAAAAATTTAACAGTTATAAAACAGCTACATTGATTTTACAATTTTAGTAATTAGTCCAGTATTCAGGTAGATAGTTTATCCCCATTTTCATCGCTGGATACAACTTCTTGTACATCTCCATCAACTGCAACATCCTCAGATTTTTTGACCTTGACTCTTCTGGAAGAGGAGTAGCGTTTAGCATCATGACTTTGCACTGCATCGGGAATATTTATCCCATCGAGCGTGATAATATTAGATAGTTCTTTCAAGGATGAAATCAACTTTAACTTGCGGCTAAACTTAGAACTTATGAAGGGTCTGAAGAATGTAATGAGGAAGCGCATATACCACTGTGGGTGGACGATCAACAGCTGTTTCAGGTTTTTTCTCAATCGTCTGTGAATCATCTGATAACAACGCTTCATCCAAGTTAATCTCGGAATGTTACGACGTTTACAACCACCGTTGAAAAACACAATCATGTAATCGTCAGCTACGAGTAGATCGAGTGTGCTAACAACATACAAAAACAAATTGTCCATAATGTAATCGTAATCTGTTTGATTAACATCGGGTAAAAAACATGCTGAGAAAAGGACTATCGCATTCAGACCCTCTCCGTAATATCCGCCATGAGTTAGCACTTGTTTGTAAGGAATGATAGCTTGCAGATCCATTTTGTGCTGTTGATCACCTATAACAACCATTCGATACGACTGCGTTGCATCATTCCCAGAAGGCTTTGGCTTATCGAGTGTTGTCCCAGATTCATAGATAGGAGTATCGTTATCCCATTCCAAATCAATACCAACAACGCGACGCGGTGATAAACCCATATCGGATGGTGTGGAAAGTTCTTCGGGAGTAGGCAAACAATCTAAATCTGACAAAGCATCAGATTCAAATCCTTCAGTGGTTTCAGCATCTAACTGAACACTGATTTTCCTCTTTGGGCGTTCGAAATCCAGATTGGTTGGTTTCGTTGTTATATCAAATTTTGCTTCCGTTTTCATCATCATCAGATCATCATCTTGCCATTCGTCCTGCAAATCAACATGTTCCATGAATTCTTCATCACTGCATGCACTATTAGCAGCCAGTCCATTTTGACTTTTTCCTTGATCAACTGTAAGTTCATTTTTATCCTCCATTGTTATTTCACCCGAACAGTCTTTTCATGCTCCAAATCAAATCGTAATATATATGTTAAATACACACATTCATTCGACAAATGCCCATAAAATGGCTGTACTGAAAGAACAGTAACAAATTACATGTTATTACTTGAATGGCAGGACTCTGATCTACCTTAGTAAGCGAAACGGTGTAGGTCAGGCAAAATTATTGCACCGTTTGACTCTGCAAATTGAATTGAGCATTCCCTCGGGCAAAACAGCAACTTCAAACTATATTTCCAACTAAAGATTGTTATGTAATGGGACAAATGCGATCATTAAATGTGATTAGCTACATTTCTACATTTCTACAGGGGCATTCAGGTTGTGCCTCTTAACAAAATCCGTTAATCCGCTAAGTGTCGCACGGGTGTTGGAAATAGATTTACGCGTCTAGTGGTAATAATTGTTTGGGGCCTTAGGTATTGGAAACTGGTTGGGCATTTATCATCACCTAGTTATATTTTTATCGATCTTCCACATATATATTCCCATTTCACAATTAGTTAAATTAACTATCAGCATTCCATAACGGTAAGTTATAGTTAGCATGCACTTTTAATGAGGAAAATGATCGTACGTTGCATCGCAATTCTAGTTTACGATATTGGCCGTTCAGTACCTGAAAAGTAACGATCCAATTTTCCAAAACCAACAGTCCGCGAGATTTAAATTCTAGTTGCAGATGTGAGTAGTAGTTGCGCATTTAATGAAACAATTGTTTATTCCAAACACTAATACACGCGTTATCATATCGTATTAAAGAGTTTATACTATCTTAGTAATGCAATATTAAACACCATGCATTTGGTTTAGTGTGAGCAACAGATCGCTATAATTGAGTAAAAAAATCAATAAAATAAAGGTTGGTACTTCACAACCAATAAAAATCGTTCTTTATTTGCTAAATATTTCTTAAGACGGTCAGTGGTCGGTTCAGGTCGCTATTATTAAATTATATCTTTTTGCAGAGATAGGAATATTAATATCAATCAAGTGATTGAATAAGAATCATAAACTATTGTACAACGCACGTAAAGCTTTGAATATAGAATCAAGGGAAATGGCTGCAACATTGGTGAGTCTGTTAAAAATGTAATTAGCTTTCATTTTGCTGTTTTTACGAAATTTGAGATATTCGGAATGAATTTTCCATTGCAAAATTCCAATAGTCAATCGTAAAAACACTCACTAATTTTTATGTGTATTTTTCTAGGAGGATCCAACTTTGGAGCGCGAGTATAAGGGTCACAGAGACACGGTGACCAGCTGTGACTTCAATCCGAATATGAAACAGCTTGGTAAGCATTTCACTGATGTACTGGATATCGCTGTTTTTACCATCTCTAAATAATGACTTTTTTTTGCAGCTACTGGATCAATGGACACATGTCTTATGGTGTGGAATTTCAAGCCCAAAATGAGATCTTATCGTTTCGTTGGTCATAAGGTGAAGACTATATTTTATAGATTTACTACTACTGGGATGGTGTTATGTTTCTGCCAGTTACCTTTATAAATAACACAAGTAAAAGTTATCTTCCTGGTGGTCTTATGTCGTGAACCTTGTAAAAGCATTGTATTATATTTGAAAATCCTTTTTTGAATATTTCAGGATGCTGTCCTATCGGTTCAATTCTCTCCTTCTGGACATCTTGTTGCATCTGCCTCAAGGGACAAAACTGTACGCTTATGGATTCCCAGTGTGTAAGTTTGCTACAATATATATATATTTATTTAATTGCTTCAGTGTTTGATTTCATATAATTATAGGCATGAATTAAATGGTGTGATTATCAATTACATGAATATTATATATATGCCGTTACTATAAAAGTACAAATGATTATTTATTTGTCAGATATAGTATTCTGAACCTACTACTTAGATTTCCTTTTACACAAAATTGAATTAAATTAATAAGGAGTAACAATATCACAACTTGTTATGCAGAAAAGGAGAATCCACTGTCTTCAAGGCCCACACCGCTACTGTTCGTAGTGTTAATTTTTCCAGTGATGGTCTGTCACTTCTGACAGCCTCAGATGACAAAACAATAAAAATGTGGACAGTTCACAGACAGAAATTTCAGTTTTCCCTCAATCAGCATATGAATTGGGTTCGATGTGCAAGGTGGTTTGTCATTTCATTCCTATTACAGTACTGTATACTTCATATTTCTGTTCAGTTTCCTCTCACATAAGAATATACAAATATGCTAGGTGGTTAAAATTGAATTACATCATCAGTTTCTCTTTCCTGTTGGTGAAAGTTTTATTACATAATCTCCTTGTAATAATATTATAACAGGTGTCTACTTGAGAGCCTCTATTAGAAATAATCACAGCATATTTCTAATTTGTCTTTTGGTACAGATTTTCTCCAGACAATAGACTGATTGTTTCAGGGAGCGATGACAAAACAGTCAAGCTTTGGGACAGGTTAGTGCACATATATCTTTTTAAAAAATGAAAATCATGAGAAATTAGGAAACCATGTTCTGCAGATCAAGCAAGGAATGTATTCACACATACTTCGAACACAGCGGCTTCGTCAATCATGTTGAATTCCATCCGAGTGGCACTTGCATTGCAGCAGCAAGCACAGATTCCACAGTCAAAGTCTGGGATATTCGGACAAATAAATTATTGCAACACTATCAAGGTAGTGCGACTGTATTCTCTTTCTCACTGATATAGGTTTTCCTTTCCTTCCACACAATTTCTTGTGAGTGTTTGATCCTAATTTTTCACTTGTAACTGTATTTATACCATCGCAGTTCACAGTGGTGCAGTGAATTCCATATCTTTTCATCCAACCGGCAATTACTTGATTTCTGCTTCGAACGATTCCACCTTAAAAATTCTTGATCTGTTGGAAGGCCGACTATTCTACACCTTGCATGGTCATCAAGTAAAATAATTCAACTATATGATATATTTGACTCTAAAACATTTCACCTGTTAAGTTCTGTAAGAGTATTTCTTTTGCATTCTAGGGACCAGCAACATCTACAGTATTTTCTAGGAATGGTGAATATTTTGCTTCCGGTGGTTCAGATGAGCAGGTAAAATATTTCACAATAGACTGTCTTCATTAAATGATAATGTAAACATTGTGTCTGTTCAATAGGTTATTGTTTGGAAAACAAATTTTGATCAAGTTGATTTTGCTGACAAAGTTCAAATGCACCAAAGAAAGCCGGTGAAACACCACACACCAGCATATGATATAGATTCCACAGCCGTTCCTGTAAACAAAGGGCATGCATCAGCAGTACGTGGATCAAGTCATGGAGGGCGACACAAATCGGTCGATACTGCAACTATCCCTAAAAACACAGAATCTGACTCAGCGACGGATGTCATGGATATAGGCCCGGCTATGTTTTCAGAACCTGTGGCAAGTCCGCTTGGTGTTGTATGAACTGCCAATACATAGTTAAATAGATAGCAAGCTAATTTGATTTCAAAATCCCAGAGAGGTCTTGAAGAATTTCACCACAGTTCAGGAGATCGTGCGACAAGATCACGTCATAGCCGCCATTCGCAGGAAAATCATAGGGAAGATGAAGGATCACGTTTTTTCTCCAGTATCACTGCACCTCTGGAGGAACAAACGATTCCGCCTAAACTTTCAGCTACGCTGGAGCAAATAGTTGGCCAACTTGATATGCTCACGCAGGTATAAATGTTGATGAATTAGAATGAGATGTATTTTGCATAATGTTCTATAAACAGTATATAAAACGATGGACAAAGTTTACTATTTGTACTGGATTTATTCAGATACATGCAATGCAGTTGAGGTTATTGTCGACTTAACTATTCACTATTTAAATTAACGAGGTGTATTTAACAGAGCTGTTAATATAATATAATTTCACAGAAGCTGCTTATCATTTCTGCAGAGTTCGGTTATGATATCTACATCGTAGCAATAAAGGTAATTCTTCCAATGATATAATACACAAATTCTTTTGTTTTAAGACCCTATCCATTCTCGAACAGCGAATGTCCATGGCTGAGGACAAGTTGAAAGAATGTTTAGACAATCAGCAAAAAATTACTTTGCAAGTTCGACCATCGGATTGAAGCACCATGTTTAGATATTGCCTTCATCAGTACTTCGATAGCTATCATTACTATACACATTTCCACCTTATACTTAGCTTGCAGACGAAAGATGTCACCAAGTTTAATAGAAGTGGATCTATTTGTTCGCCGTTGCCTGTAGAATGCGACTCAAATGAATTGAAGAGCACATAGCAAGTTGGATATATAATCTCCCCAATTTGTTAAATGAAGTGTTGAAAGAGAAAATGATTTTTAGTGATGGCTATGATGGTGTAACGAATTAAACTTTGAAATGTTTTATTTGCACTAAAACCAAACATATGATATATTAATTAAACTCTGTTTTTAATAAAAGCATTTGTTTCCCATTGTCACCTTGCAATTGAAACTCGACCTATCACTATTGTTGATATAGCATATGTTATGTGATATCTTCCCTCAAATCAAACATTGCATTTATTATGAGCATAAAAACACCATTGCGTATTGTGATAACAAGTGTTTTTGACAGCTATGTTTGATGTCTTAGTAATATAACGGCTTGTATGTGTGTTCCATATCTGTTACTGACATTCCAATATTTCTTGAAATTGTTTCATCAGGCTGCTTTATTGAGATCAGCTTCTGTTATTACATCTTCTACTTTTGGTTCTTTATTACTGGTTTTAGTTAATAATTTTATTCTCTTTTGAGTATTTGTATGTCATGTGTCATCCTACTGTTATTTTGTATAAATGGTAATCAATAGTTGACAGTGTGTTCATTGAAAGGATCCATGTAGAATCTTAGTCTGACTGTCAATATGTCTATTCCAGCTAGGATGTAGTAGTTTCCTTTATAGCACGGTGAAGGATTAATTTTGTAGCTGTTACAGTCACCCGTATCGTCACAACTATTGCCGTCACCTTACTAGGTTTTGTTTACGACGATTCAGAAAAGTATTCACAATTTCATGATCTACACAATAACAAGTAATTAGTCGATCGGAATGTATGCAGTCTGTTAAACATGAGAAAGGTCAGGGAATGTTCGTATATTTGATCCAAAGCAGGAGCATGTACACAACTCTGTTTCTGGAAAAACTGATGACCTAAGTACAGAAAACAAAATTCTTATTTCAAGAATCATCCCTTCTGTATCACGCGAGCTTTGAATATCACTGTTAATTGACCGAATGTGATAAACAACAAACGGGCAATCTCGGCGGATGTTTTGGAAAATCAGAACTGATGATTTATACCTATCTGGCGCAATTTCTGATATAATCAATTCAAATAACGCAATAACTCGTACTAATCAAAATTATTTGAAAAATAATAGAGGCTAATTGGAACGCGTTGTTAATCTATATATGATACTAGCCAGTCACAATGCGAACCTTCAACATCCATGAATATCGACGCCAAGCAAAATTCGTTAAAGTGTGAGATCTCCGGTAGATTGTACAGCTTAGTTTTGGCTATAGTAGCCGTCTATCGGTAATCTGAATCGAATACTGTTCATTAGAAAGAATTTTGTGTGTGTTTAGTTAGTTATAGATTTACACCTCACTTATAATCTTTCAGTAATTCTTAATTATACCAATATTGAATATTAAAAAAGGTATTTGAAAATACAATCCTGTATTATTGTAAAACCATTCACGTAAATGTATATAAACGAAACTTTTATTTTCCGTAATACTAAACGAATTTAGATTCCTTAGTTCTCAGTTCTCACGACATTTCCGATATGATCCATATGCCACAATCTCGAATAAACCCAGAAGGATATCAAAATCCGACTTAATACGGATAATCTATTACGTCACCGGCAAAAGCCAGTCGTTGCCAGGGGGAAATTAAATGTGCGAAATGGACGGTAATCCCTCAATTAAATAGTGCTTCACACCATTTGATAATTCGTCGCGGAAAACACTTTATCCCTTTCTGAGAATTAAGTCCAGTCCGTTTTATGTTAGTAAGTAATATTACAGACCGGCTGATTTTAAACCATGAAACATATTTTCCTGAAGTTTTTCGGAAGTAGGATTTCTCAGAATTAGGCGGATATATACAAGGTATACAATATACTAGTTTCAACTTTGAAGTACGCATAATATGAACAATCGTAATTCTTTTATTTGCGAAACAAGAAAGGTTCTTTCTTATTCATGAATGTCTATCGTTACTACTTCCGGATGTACTCGCTCGGTCTTTTTTTCTTTCGTAACGAAAAGCTCCAGACAGGCCGTTTCCTTTTTATCTTCCATTATTTAATTCTCCTCGATGTGCAAACAGTAGATAAAGCGATATCTCACTCCGCTTCTACATTTTTTCTCAATAATTTATTCTCTTCTCTACGCTTGAAATATTTCAATGAAGGCTTATCAAACGAACTTCCTTCTTTTATTATCCTGTTGTTTAATTTGTTGCTGACACTCGAGCGTGGAGAGGGTATCTTAACTGTGGGTGCTGTGTAAAGTAAAGTTAGTTTCCTCTGTTGGAAGAGCAGTTTATAGATAGCGTGCGGAGCGCTCTCGATTTATTCATTCACAAATATTGAGAGGAGCAGTGTTTACTAGATACATTTTTAATGGAGGCGTATATATGCACAGACCGATGCTGTGTTATTCATAAGTTACGTATTAGATTGGCTTGACAAGAAGATACTATATATTATAAAGGGCTCGCTCAATTGTATAGCATACCTGTGATGTAATTGTGTAATGATTGATCATTGTTCTCTTCGTTCAGATTTGTGTACAATACCAGCTATTAGTCTAGTGCTGTACCTGAACTAGTACGCCAAGGAATCTCAAACGAGCTGACAAGTTTTTGTTGGAAAATAAGAAAAACTCTTAACGAAGCGTCCTAAAGAAATGCAGTTGACAATGGAGAGTGCAACCGTCCCATGCTATAAAGGAGTTGATAATTTGCGAGATGAATTGTACCGCGGTGACGATCTTCTACTGCTAGATTGTCGCGGTAACGACGAATACAAACGGGGACACATTAAAGGGGCGTATAATATCGTTTTGCCGCAACTCATGATGCGTCGACTCAAAGGGAACAAGCTACCACTGAAAAACTTGGTGCCTCCGAATGTTAAGCTTGAAAGAGAGGCTTTCATACAAAAAATCTCGTCTCAAATGGTTATCGTATATGATCAGTACACTTCGCAGATGAATACAAACGATTCTTCGATGTTGGAACTTCTTCACAAAAGGATGCAACACGAGGGATGCAAAGTTATGGTTTTGAAAGGTAAGATATCTGATTTTTTGGTGTGTTAGGTAGTTGGAAATTAAGAGAAGTACAGATACTCTGCGCTGTGAAGAACAACGGTACAAATGTGTTGGGATATTGTTGAGATAGTGAATGACATACAGCAGTTTATTCAAATGCTCACTGTACAGTAGTATCCGATTCATTCATATTTTATTTCCACCATAAGTGACGTGTTTCATGATTCGAAATATTCGTGGAGTTAATATGCAGTTAAGCTTGTTAGACTGAACTCTGAAATCATCGTTAGCCGGATATACGTCAGTTTACTGCGAGAATTCATAGGCCGTATTTTAGTCCTTATGACCAAGCGCCTATAGATCCTAGTCTAGCGTATCAATTACGAGTTAAAATGTTGTAAATTATTTGACCTCCGTTAATCCAGTGGCGTGATTATAGTATTATTCAGTAACGATAAGATAGCCACTGACTAGCAACACGATTTATTGCACCAGTTAGTATTAACTGATTAGAGATAATAAAGTGAGTCATATCCTGTGATTTCAATGTGAATTCCATTCTAATGTCGAATCTGTAAATATAAAATTAGAAGCACTTGTACACCTAACCCCGTATCTTTCTCAATTTGCTTTATCCCACTATTCTCCGCTCCACACTCTGCGTGAATCATCAACTCATTCAATAGACCGTATAATAGCGTCAGATAAAAAAAGAAATTTTCAAGCGTCTTGTCTGCTTGGTCTTGTTGTGATTCAAACGGGTTGGTCCATGTAATCTCAATCGACTGTCTTCTCACGCTATCACCTTCAACCACCGTATTACTGTTATATTCATCTTTCTTGTAATATTTTGTTTGCCCCGAGGTTAGACGTAACTAGGCCTCGACGGTACGAAATAGTAGAATCAGATCTATCGCCATTAGTCGTTGGTAGGCCGATACAACTCTACACATCCCTGCCTCAACTAGCGACTAACTTTGACGAAAGAAATGAAAAAATAGGGAAGAACACTGCTTACAGCAGCTATAGATTCCCATGCCTTTAATCACTTGTTTTTGGTATGGACACAACCTAAAATGTAGTTGGCAACTATCCGTTGTTGTTTTTTAATATTTTTCATGAATACAGTCATAGAATAATACGCAGGTGTTGTATTTAAACAAATTGTTTATGCTTTTGTGATTTGATTTAAACAACATTCCTTAAGTGAAGTTTGAGATCATCAACGCATTGTTCAAAATAGCCTCGAGCTAAATTGACATTTGGTAAAGTGAGCACTTTAATCCGTTCTCTACTTAGCGCCTGCATCCGGTGCGAATATGCTGCTTAGGTCATCGTTTGCGTGGGTCGTAGTTCAATTTCAAACTGATTCGTCGTCAAGAGATTAATTCATATTATTGATAGTCTATTAAACAAGGATGGTTTTTGAAACGTACTTTCTCCTAACACTTCTCTCTCAATTATGTAGGAGGATACTCCCGATTTCACGCTGATCATCCGGAATTCTGTTCCGCCATACCTGATGACCATATGACTGACGATGCTGACGATGAGGAAGGAAGTAGCAGCAGTGGAACGCACAGTGGTGACGATTTATCTGTATCTCCACAGTGCAATAGATATACGCCAACTGTTCTTGGCCTCGGAAACCTACGCATTACTGCTGACAATACATTGCAAGCGCCTGACACTTGCGATGCTAAATTATGCTTGCCTGTAAGCACCGGTTCAAGCAGTCTGCTAGCAAGACGATCCAGACGGAGTGGCCGAAAAGCCCCGATGCCATTGACCATAAATAGCGAAGGGGAATCGGAAAATGTCAACTCTACTGCGTCCTCTTCATCCGAGGTTGCGCCGTTACAAACTCCCTTGTCTCCATCTTGTACCATGGAAAAATCTCATAAGCTGATTCCGAATTCTAACCAGGAGGCGTCGCACTTGACATTCCCAACATACGGAAACGCGCTCGTTCCCGTCGAAATCATGCCTCAACTTTTTCTCGGATGCGCCCGCGACGCTGCGAGCAAAGAAACCTTAAAAAAATATAACATCACTTACATATTGAATGTAACGTCCAATTTGCCAAACGTGTTTGAAGACGACGATACATATCATTACAAACAAATAGCGATCTCAGACCATTGGAGTCAAAATCTGTCTCAATTCTTTCCGGACTGCATCAGTTTTATTGGTAAGTTTTTGTTCCTGTATTTGCTTATTCAGTGTCGGGTGAGTTGAATAGAGGTAACAAAATTTACTAGTAGTAAGCAGGATGTGATCATGACCTAATACAATACTGGTACCCAAACTATACGGATCAAACAATACTAGCAAAAATAACTGACCATGCTTTTCTTCGCCACCACGAGTCCCGTGGAGATCTTTTCCGGTCTTCGGCGAAAGCCATTTACTGTTTTGTTCGCGCACTCAGTGATACCCAATCCTATGTGAAATTTTAAGTTTATTAGGTCAACATGAGATAGAAAGGAACTGTCGGTGGGCGAAACGTAATCCGACCGAGTCTTTTTTCATTAATCTTTACGATTCGTTTTGGTAATCAGTTGTTCTCTGCCATTCAGCCGTTCTCTAATCTCACTATGAAGCAGCTCTCCCACTGCTTTTCTATTCAGCGATAAAATCTGTCATATCCCATTGTGCAACCGTTCGAAGCCGTTGAAATCGCTAGAGCACACAAAGTGCGTTATAACATGAGCAGTAAACAGATAGCAACACAACGGTCTCTATTCATAACGGACAAAGCCCTCCGGGGATGTCTTTAGTGAGCTGCTACACATAGCTTGTCTGCGATGTAGCTTATATTCATTACTTATTCATTAATTTGGTATCACGGCCCGGAGAAAATTTTAAACTATTTCCGCTGTTTATTTTCGGAGCGTTAGCGCATAGAATAGTTGGTTGGATATCAACAACTAAGCGACGTTAACAATTTCCGCTAACGATCTTTACCGAAAATGAACTTTCGCTACCCACAAGCGTTATGCAACTCTGGCGTTTGAAACTATGTGATAATCAGCAGTTTGGAGAAGTAAAAATCACTTTGGTTAATTCATTTAGGCGGATCTAATTAGTAAAACGTATAATATGTGCATCGTCATTGACGTCATTAGTGAAATAAACAGGCATGATTTTTATCGCTACTGCGATTCCGAATATTTGTACGGTGACGTATTACTGATCACAACCAGCCAATCAATCTTCGTGATTACCAATTACTCCTTTTTTGGGTAATTAGCATTCCTATTTTTGCGTAGGCTTTTTAGTTCTGACATAAGTATAATTAAAAACACCAACGTCACCACATAGACTTGACTTGTATAAAATTTTACGAATTCATAAAGCTGTTATTTTAATAACTTAATTGGAATTTACATTATTATAGACAGAGCTGGTAAAAGGTATTCGAGAATCGAGGGCTACTGGTGATACTCATCGCTGTTGCAAAAACATGCCATGATAGGAATTTAATCGTTTCAGACGAATCTAAAGTCTATATATAGCAAAAGAGTTGAGCTATATGTTATTGCAAAAACAACGCACTCGTCTCCAGTTCCCTCAAGAGACCAGCTATCGTTAATGCACCAATTCGGTCATCAGTAATCGCTGAGACTTGAATCATGCCGTACATGAACACTCGCAGATTCGCTAAGTGCGGTATCGAGTGATTTAAGCACTGAAATTTTTGGGACAAAGCTATCCCAGAGTCTCACGACTATCAAAATAACATAGCTTGGTAATGCGCGGTAAAAGGTAGAAGCGTTCAACCTGTTATTTAGGCGATACGCTTAGCTTGGCACGCCGTTCTGGCACCATTGTATCCTTCTCTCTATCGGGTTATCTCGGCAAAATGTGTGAACGGTATTAGTCACTGTAGTTTAACACTAATATAGTCTAATATAGAACAGTTGAGCTTTCTAAAACATGATACTCATTCCTTGGTATTGTATATGATGCAGTCACTCGGATAATTTTACCATTATGCATTATCATCAACGTAACGTCGAACATGCCCTTTGTCCTCGGAAGGATACTTTATGACTAAGTACATAAAACTGAAGTTTCACATAAGTTTACTGCGAGTTTTCATTCTTGTAAAAAAAAATTAAATATCACCCTGCTGACTGATTTGGAGTATAATTTGTTCGAATTATCCGTGAAACCTGGAAGTATAACATCTGCGCGCGCAGTAGTTAACGTAAATGGCGGAATGATTGGTATTGGCCGAGACTAATCGATTTTGAACGAATTTTCTTTGTGTAAAATGTAACGGTTTTAATTAGTAAGCCGGTCTCGGAAACGTTGCTTGTTCGGCAAACACATGTTCAGTAGCAAACGTAACGTACACTCAGACGAAAATAGCGCTTCCTAAATATCTGAATTCTCGCGAGACAATAAGGAAAGGAATTTTCATATCCTGCCTACCACGATAACAAGTTATTTACAGACCGATTCCTATTTTCTCATTCGCACGTAGCTTGGTAGTAGTGCTAATATATCTTTTTTTTTTTTTTTAGATGAAGCAAGATCGAACAAATGTGGAGTGCTTGTTCATTGTTTAGCTGGGATTAGTCGCTCGGTCACCGTTACGGTGGCTTACCTTATGCAGAAAAACCAGTGGTCTCTCAACGACGCTTATGACTTCGTGAAACAACGAAAAACCAACGTTTCGCCGAATTTTAATTTCATGGGTCAACTTTTAGACTTCGAAAAAACCCTAGGAATCACCGAAAAGTGTGGCGATAGTGGAATATCCTCATCGTCTTCTTCTAATTCCCCTCCTACACTCTTCTTCACATCCCCGCCACCACCGACCCCCTCCCCTCTTCCATCCACCAGGAGTATGTTTTGCCTGCCAGCGATCTCCTAATTGAATGACAGACAACGATTAATGATTAATCATTGGTAATCGGAGGCACCGTCTTGTCACTGTAACTCGTAGACTGCGTTCAGGTTATCTACTGACTCATAGAATGAGACATCCATTAATTTGATCAGCTTCACCCTTTATACGAATCTTTTAGATATGGTAGACATTTAGCTCTCACTCTCAGAAGACTAGAAATGCTTTGAACACGATTTAGATTAGTATAGTTAATTAGTACGCGACAACAGGGAACGATTATTTCCTGACTTCCTGAGTTTTGTTCCAGGAAAGGAACAGGAACTCTTATTATCGTCACTTTGCATATACAGTATTTGACGCAAAATGTAGTATTAAATCCTGCAAATTCAATTGAAAAGTAATGTTTTGTTATGCCAATTTATGTGAGCAATGTTATGATAATTGGTATGATTTAATCGGCTTGAAAAATCACTCCTTCTGCGGGGCAGAATGATTCAACTGTATGATGTGTTTTATCTTTCATATGCTGCTCTTTGACACCCATATCTTTGTGTAACATTCATTTGGCCCAATGCTTTAGTTCTGTTTCCACAAATATGAAGCTATCTCCCGTATTCGAATAATATTCCTTGGGTAATTCCAACATATTGAGACATAAAACGCCGTGATTTACTGAATAACTAAACAACTGACGACATGTCGAACAAGATATTCTTTGCATAATTATTAGTTCCATACCGTTGCTTCTAATTTTGATTTGACCGCTGGATTCGGCACCGCCGCTCATACTTGTAGTTGCTGTTTTTACTTTGCGCTAACTCTCTCCTAGCGTGTTCGTGTCTTCTGCTTTAACATGATGTACGCTGTTGCCTGCGGTGATGCACTTGTAAAACAAGCAGGTTTTCTTAAAGTTAAACCATTCCACTACTGAGATTAGTATTCAGCACAATGCCTGGTACAGTACTTGATTTACATCCTCGATAAGTTTTCAATTTGTAAGATGCCTGTATCTAAAGTTACCACGTAGTTTTCCTATTAAAGTTGTCAAAAGATGATTTCTTTTTATTGATATAACCTCGTTTAGCGCTTGATCTCATGCTGTATTTTACTTTGATGTAATTTTATTTTTCTTTGCGCAAAAATAAATTATCGATACCAGGCGTTTTGCATTAAGTACGTGTTATAACAAGTTACATAATAAGGCAGGTTAGTAACGGGACACTAAATACAGAGTGTTAACCCATAGCTCGGTGAAAATGAGTTCTCTCTGCGGAGTGTTGTTCTCTTATGGTTTAGAAACAGAACAACATTACATACATCCCAATGACGTAATTTGTCAGCTGTTGCAATTCACTGGTACCATAGAATGTCGTTGTCAGTTGTCGGAGTTGTTTCAAATCACTGAAAATAACGTAGCGATCTCGAATGGTATGTGATAAGCTGAACTACACGAAAAGTAACCTGCGTAAGTTTTGTAGTATAGTAATACACGCCTATAGTTTCTGTATCCTTGAAATTCCTAGCTTGTAGAGCATTCATCGCCTAGTTAACGTCATTTTGTTTGTTTTATATGTCGCAAGAAAAAACATTATATAATGTAGTGGATGAAATTCACCTCTAGTGGTAGTTGCGGGGTCAAAGTTCATTTGTTCTCGCATGCACCTTTGATCGCTTATTTTTTATTCTGAGTTTTTGAGGAGTTAGGTTATTTAATCATGGATAATCGTACTTATATAGTAGCTTTTAGAAACCTAACCGTGTCGGTTGACAAGATTTACCCGCACTATAGTTTAAGAAATGTTTAGATTTAATGATAATGCTAACATACTGCTATTATAATGACAGTGCTATAAGAGATCTTCGTTTATTTATTTACAGCGCCTATCTCCATTCCATGTGATGAACGGGAAAAGAAATTTACATAGGAACCGTAATGTGTAAATTAATTGCTTTATACGAGAAATGATATTTATTCTATGAGATGAGAATTGATCTCTGCAGGTCGGAAATAGGAAAAAAATACTTCATCTTTGTTTTAAAAATGATGCCTGATGTTTTATTCATAAGGAGTTTCCGGCAACGAATAGATTAAATGAATTTTAATGACGTTAAGAACAGCGCTCTCATCTTCAAACCGGTTATTTCGGAATTAGCGATTCAATATTTTATAATATACACAAGTCTTATTGAATACAGTGAATTATTTGTAGTCTGTCTGTCTGAAGTCCAGACATTTTCTGTCTCTTTGAATTGTTGAAATAATCTACTGTCCAGAAATGCTTTACTGTAAATAGAAATTTGTACTGATGTGTTTATAGAGCGTTCCCTCAGGACGTAGTCGTGTCAACGTCGACAGATAGTTAGGAATACACTGAAATATGTATGCACTACAACTCAAGTTTGCAGCACGGTATTTGCCAATTTACTAAACATATGTGTAACCTAATACAAAGTTCATTCCAGTAAGGAGAATGGGTAGGATGTAACGTTACTTTATTATATTTTATTCTCGACGTTTTATAATTCATTTTACGGTTAAGTAAAATTGGCATGTTATCTAATCTAGACGATATATCTGTAAACAGAGTGAAATAACTCCAATAGCATCTTCGGAGTAACGATAGATATTTATTTTCCAAGTGACTAACTGAGCGCTAACGAAAACATTGCGTGACAAGAGACGAATTTACCTCACAGTGTGGTTTTCTTATTTTATGTTCAAACAGTTTGTTTATCTTATCATGAGAATCAGTCGCCTAGCCTAGAGCGTTTAACGTGAATACCTTTCAAAGTGATTCATATGCTGATGATTATCAATACGAATATCTAACCTCAATTTCCGTCTTTTATTTAAAGTGAAGCATTAAAATATATTGCGGTGGTGGGGATCGTCAATAAAAAAACATTTGTTCGTTGTACATTGCTGTAAGTTTGTATGTTGGTGATTAACACGATGATATTGTAGTAGAGGTATTATTAATCTTACGAGGTTGACCTTTGTATTCAGAATTTCTTCAGGACCAAATTCTATTTGTGTTGTGAGCGTCACTGGTACAGAAGTCACTTATAAATAATAATGCATAATAAGAGATGTACAGCAGCATGCTTTCAGAGATATTCTAAAGAGCAGTCAATGAATAAATTATATTGCATGTATGCACACAAAATCATTCGGTGGTCTAAATTTGCGTATATTTCTGTTCTTCTAATTTTCTGAATGTTATGAGTTAACCAAATGTTGAAAACTTATTATAATGAACCTACTAAAATGGATGGAATAAGGCTGACTGTTGCAAGATCAAATATGGGAAGTATGATTTAGTAGAATAGACTTTATGTATAAGTACTGCATCGTCATCTCACACAAGTGATAGTGATTCGTTAACCTTGATTAATTCTTTCCAGACACGATACTGAGGAAGTTGTCAATAAATTCCAGCTATTCAGAAAGAATTAACCACTTGTTCATTCAAGTATGGCAACCATGTACAATGCTGGATAATTTTCTTTTACGTTTCTGTAACTAAACTCGTATATCCTATAAGATTTGTTTCTGACAACGGGATGACTGTGACATTCGACAGACACTAAAACCTCATCGTTTAGATATATGTCACGGCGACACTCCCTAATTTTACTCAGTCATATAATCCTTGTAGTCGCTCTTTGACAAAGGGAGAATAGAATACTTACATGATTCATCTGTAATGTAAATAAATGGCCGTGAAAGGTTGCGCAAGAGCTCAGTTAGCTTGTCGAAAAGAATTCAATCCGCCGTGACGGATACCAGGAAATCCAATTCTACAATGAATAACATGACTGTATTGTAGTCTTATACCGACACAATAAGCCGATTTTCCGTAATTACCTACGTAGTTATTGTAATATAGACATTTTCGACAACAACGTGGGCGCCTTGGTCATTATTGTATTCAATTTCGAAACCAAGTACTTGATTCCATTTTATGAGATAGGTCTTGGAACAAATTGGCTGGGCCTCCCTTCTGACAGCTTTTTTATTTCCTTGAATACCAGTGAATGGCCAGGAATCCAAAATTGATTAAGTAATAATAACACCCCGAGAAACTGACGTGGAGGAGAGAACCAATTTTGAACGGAATTTGACAATTCAAATTACTTACATTAGACTTGTAAGGCCACAATCTAACAGATTCAAAGCGGCAATAGAGAATTTCAAAAAGTGTTGCAGTGGAAGATAAAACATGCGAATCCCAGTTGAGAGATAGGCATGCCAAGATACAACCACTGGATGAGCAAGAACTATCACAAAGATATGTAAATAGTCAGATTAATGGACATAAATATATTCATTATCTAACAACCTAATGATTCGGGAGTGACGAAAGATGAGAAATTATTGGATATGCTATTCCATCACCACGAAGAACAGAAATCTCATGGAGGACAAAGCACTGTCAGCTCTTCAAGTCCGTAACTAAATCGGCTTCTCCATTTTAATTTTTTGATGTGATGAGAATAACGTCCAGTCGCCTTCGTTAAATGACCAGAAGGGTAGGGGCCATACTTCTTGGTTTCATCTAACATTCAAAGACGTGGAAACAAAAATTATGTGCAATACCTAATCTTCTAATACGTTATGCGTGGAAATATTCTGTTCGACTACTATAAAAGCTGCCACAAGATATCGCTGGTGAGTATCTAACATTTTTGTTTAAATTAACCAATGATCATTTGTATTCTCAAGATTTTGAGAACCCTTCGTCAAGAATAATCAAAATACTGTTATTGGGTTCAATCTTTCTTTTTCTTAAGTTATTTCACGAATCTGCTGAGACCCCTGCCGGATAACTTTTTTTGCCTTCGTTATGTGTTCGATTCACCGTAGCAAATGTTCTATATGCCCCTCGCCAGCGTTGTAAGATACGTTATTTATTCAGCTGAAGGTTTTTTCACACTTTCAAATTGTATATAAAAAACATTAATGTTTCATTTAACCAACTGATTCATTTTTACGTTGACCAATAACATGTTATATCGTCGCTGCCCATAAACCATCCAAAAAATCTGATATGATGCTAAAAAATCCATCTCATGTGATGTACACCTTGCTTGGTATTAGTTTAGTACTGCAGTCCCTCCTAAAACCTGGTTACTTATATCTAGGATATATGTTAGCTTCGGGTGAGGGGTGGGATTAGCGTTCTGACCTAAGCATACCTAATCAGGACCTGACAACTTAACTAATAGTAACAGGCTTTCAGTCCAAAACCTACAGATATTGACCGATACCCAGTATGAAAAACAATGAGAGAATGTGTACCAAATTCCTATATTTATTTATTTGTACACTAAGATATACCGTAATATTATTAAGTAACATTGTTAGAAGCAAAAAAGTTGTTCAACTGTTACTTCACACACAGATACAAATCATTTGTTAGAGCTATTATGAAAGATGTAAACACTAATGTGCAAACATTACATTACATCAAGAAAACTGACACAAAAGTATTAACTCCAAGTTTGTGTTATCGACATAAAGAGAAATGATTCCAGGGTCTCTCGAAGCGGAGCATGAGCAGTTCTCGATTCATTATCTACGGCTGTGTGCTAACAATGTAGTCAAAAATCATATTCAAATAATAAAGGATAACATATATCTGGAATATGGGAAACAATTATATAAAAAATTATTTAAGAAATGAAGACATCATGCCATTTTAAAAGCAGTCACAGTTCACCACAAAAACATTCTCAGAGCGTTTAAATATGGTGAGCTATCTATAGTCAATCCGCAACAGTTTTCATCTGCTAGTGTGATCCCAACTCATAGAATTGCACAAGAAAACTACTGAGAATTAAGTGATGTAACTAGCCAGTCCATCCCTTCAACAAGACCTGTATTTTGTATAGCGGAAGTTTTGAAAATCTGCCATTTTCTTTCCTTAAGCGCTGCCAGTCCAAGTTCCTGTGCTACCTCAGCCGGTGTCATAGCTTTATCGCAGTCTTGCTTGTTTGCAAATATCAGAAGTATCGATTTCTTTAGTTCCTCTTCTTCAAGCATGCTAAGTAGTTCTTGCTGAGATATTCCTATTCTCTCCCTGTCCACACTGTCGACTACATATATAATTGCATCAGTGTTGCTGTAATAGCATCTCCAGTAGGGTCTTATGCTTGTCTGACCACCGAGATCCCAAACTTGAAATTTCAAGTTTTTGTAAGTAACAGTTTCCACGTTGAATCCGATCGTGGGAATCGTAGTGACGACTTCTCCTACTTGAAGTCTGTATAAAATGGTAGTTTTCCCCGCGCCGTCCAATCCCAGAATTAATATCCTGCGTTCCTTTTGTCCAAACAGCGAAGCAAAGATTGATGTGAATAGATTTCCCATTTTGTTGGTAACAGCTTTCGCACTCTGGTAGTATGTATAGTGTTTTCGTAACGTCGTCACTGTACAGATTCTATTACAATTTACAAAGCAAGCAAGCAAGTCAAGCCACTACCAACGTATCCGTGCTTAGTCAACCATAAAAGTGGTGACGTAGCTCCGAAATACGTTTAGCTTCGACCACAATTAAAACCTTTTTCTTTCATAATCCTTATCGGTTATGCTTCCATCACTAGACTTTTCTTGTGGAATCAGTTTCTCCATTTAAATATACATATTCCCATCCATAAAGTATTTTCAAACCTACTACCATGTTCCGGTTTGTCTTGCTAGGGGTAAGATACAATTATATACGCCATCAACTATTTCTTAAGCGCCAATTACATGAATTTGTAGGGGATCGGATTTTAACAGTCATTTATTTGAGACTGGTGGATAGGAAGAAGACTTGAATTACCGGCCCAAACAGCGAGATACAAAATAATTTTGCGATGGCATCCAGCTTCATTAATTCCGGTTTGCGCAGAAAAAATTTGTCCAATGACTATGGTTTTTGGAATACTTACCCATACTGCCACCTCGCGGAACTCATTATACAGTAATTGAAACCGTGTAAGTATGTGCATGATGGATTCCGCGAGATGGCAGTATGAGAAAAACCATAGTCTATTTGCTGATTCATATTTTTGTTGCAGCGTCATGCTTCTACTCATCGCATGGATACTATATGTAGAAAAGCACCGTTCCATTACAACCTCTAACGGAAAGCTTCTTATTTCACTTATAAATTGAGTGGTGCAAGTATTGGATTCACTTTTATTCAAGACACCTATATTCTCTGGGAAAAAGTGAATAGAAAGAATACAGTATTTTGTGCTTGTAAGTTGTTTTACTCATAAAAGAATTAACTCAAAAAGTTCTGGCGGTTGTTAATTTACCCCCACGTTAATCCTTTTTTCACAATCGAATGTCCAGCGGGAGTGTAGNATAAAAGAATTAACTTAAAAAGTTATGGCGGTTGTTAATTTACCCCCACGTTAATCTTTTTTTTCACAATCGAATGTCCAGCGGGAGTGTAGTAAGAATCAGATTCATCAGAAGTCTGATGAACACATTGCTGAAAGTCTGATAGAAAAACAAAACTAGCCATGTTTATGACAAGATCAGAATATGATCGTGGAGTCAACACATTTTCTCCAGAGGGAAGAATATTCCAGGTCGAATATGCCATCGAGGCCATTAAACTAGGATCGACAGCAATCGGACTCAAGACGGCTGAGGGTGTTGTACTTGCGGTTGAAAAAAGGATCACTTCTCGTTTGATAGAAGCATCAAGTATTGAAAAGATATTTGAAATCGACACACACGTTGGTAAGTACTCCAAATAATTGTTTATGTACATATTCCTATTCACCATGGTGAATTTCTTAACCTGAGGCCCCAAGTTTAAAAATTGATCATCCATACTACCGTTGGCCTGAGGTTTCTTATTTTTTGTTATTTACTTGTCTGGAATTATTGGTACTCATTAGAAGTTTGTACTCAAACAGGATGTGCAATGAGTGGCTTAATTGCTGATTCCAAAACTATGATAGACAAGGCAAGAGTTGAGGCACAAGTAAGTGAAACACTGATTCCCATTTAGTGATTTAAGGTTATTTAATTGCATGAAAACTTACTTTTTATTTTAGAGTCACTGGTTCACATACAATGAAAAAATGGCCGTGGAGAGCATCACAAAAGCAGTATCCAATCTTGCTCTACAATTTGGTGAAGAGGAAGCAGGAACTATGGTAACAATTTTATTTGACATTATATTTTAGTTCCTAATTACATTCTTCTTACTTTTTTCTCCTGTAGAGTCGGCCATTTGGCGTTGCGCTGCTATTTGCTGGTTGTGATGAGCGAGGTCCACAACTCTATCACCTGGATCCATCTGGAACGTACATACTTTGTGATGCTAAAGCCATTGGTTCTGCATCTGAAGGAGCACAAACCTCTCTTCAAGAACAGTATCATAAGGTGCCTTATGAACGTTTCATTATGATTTTCAAACAGTGTCGAATTGAGATACTGCATATACAGTAATGTAAAAAGTTGAACGGAATTACGCGATATGAGGAGAGCTTTTACAATGAACCTCACCGGCCGTTCAGAGTATACGCTGCCTATAGGCCTCAATAATGATACAGTAAAAATCATTTTCTCTACTTATGCTACTGTGAATGTACTAATCACTCAACGTTTAACTATTCTTTTTATACTATGCTTTAGTCAATGTCACTCAAGGAAGCCAGTAAATGTATTCTTGGAATACTAAAGCAAGTAATGGAAGAAAAATTGACTGAAATCAATGTTGAAGTAGCGACCGTAACTCCCGATATGAAATTCCATATGTTTTCGAAACCAGAAGTAGAAGAAATAATTAAGGATCTATGAAGGACCGTACAAAGATTGGAAGTTGCTTTTGCTGTGCTTTGAGACTTTGAAGCTTTGATTTTGTCCCGTTGTTAGTATCAAATCTTGCTGTTGTTTCACGATGATATAGTAATATGTATTACAAAAAGCATATTGGTTTTATTGTATCACTAAACTGCGAATGATCTCAAAACAGTCGTTTGTTAACTTTCACATGCAACCATAAAGGCTATTCAAGTTCACATATTTTGCTTGGATAAACTAGAATATTTCCGTGCAATAGGGTTTCAAAAGCAATCGAGTAACCGGAAAGAATAATATTCATCCCTTTAAGTTTCCGGCTTCCATTATTCCGCACCTCGAACTAAATCAACTAGGTGCTACTATAGTGTATGTATAAATATTATCATTTGTATTTCAATAACATTACACGCAACGGATGTTCAAGGGTATGATGAAACCCCTTGTATCTTGGGTTTCCAATTTGTTTTGGTACGATCAACCGAGTGGTAACCATCAATTTTCATCAGTTCCCGGTGCTGATGAGTTCTCTTTGCGCAAATGGATTTCTCCTTGTAGTTTCAAAATAGCTTCTTCAATTTCATAATTTTTGCTCACAAGATTTACCCAATCTCCTTCCAGTTGATGCAGCTTTTCACCAGCATGTATTTGTTCATTCTTTCTTGCCCAGTTGACTTCTTGGATATGCTTCTTGACATTCTGCAATTTCTTCTGGGCATCTTGCAGCATCTCTACTAAATATTCAATATGAACTTTCCATCCATTACAGCCATACTCCAGCATGAGTTCTAAGTTCTGAATACGAACAGATTGATGTTCCAGCTGTGCCATTGAATTTTTCACACATTCTTCCCATGCCGTCACATCGTTTTTCTGTCCGCTTGGTGGAATGGGCAATTCATATCTCTTCATACTCAGTAACTCCATGGGTTGCCTGGCAGCAAGTCTTTCGAATTCATTTTTTATGAATTTCGGTCTCGAACGCATGGTAATTCGGAATTTGTAAATATTCCAAGTAATTTTTTGTTGGTCGGTACCGTCTAGTTTCTTCTTCAACCATGGACTCTGCTGCTTCTCTCACTCCAGGTTCATTGTATCCCTTGTCGTAGTAAGGCAATGCATCAACTGTCACTTCGTAAGCCATTTTTAAATGTCTACTTTTGAGCAAGGAAATAAATATAAATACAAAAATCCCCTGTAGAATTTAAATATCATTATATGCTGAGTACGTCATTAAATACGTCTAAAATTCAAATCGTTTCTACCTGCTGAATTCTTGAAAAACTACTGTATCCCCTGTATAAAAGCACTGTACCTCGACCACAATAAAACCGCTGTATCTCACATACCCCTTGGAACTTCCGTATCCCTACTTTCTCTCTTACCAGTCTTCCTTCCAGAAATTAACCTGTACAATGTGTTTACAATAGAATTTGAATCGGACAGTTCACTTAAAAATCCACTGAGCAGTTAATAAAAATTTTCTCTCCTGGAAAAGTAACAAGCGCTGAGTATTTTTGGTGCTAAAAGTTTGAAATAATAGTAAATCTAGCATTCGAAACGCTATGTCGGCTAAACCATTAAGTGCGGACAGTCGCACCAGTGGTGACTACTCGAGGCGCACTTGAGCCTTATTCTTTGACCCCTGACCCCATGTTTTATTTCACACGACCGTAATTATATCAGCAATCAAAAAAGTCACTGCTAGTTGGTGCTCGAGAATGTAGCGACCTGCAAATCATCTTAAACTTGGAACCGGAGACCGGAAATTACCTCCATATATAATGTCGTACAGCGAGCAAATTGCTTACTTACAATTCTTGGTGCGAAGTCGAGAAGTGCAAGCCCACCGAAAACCTGGTTACGTTTTGGTTCGATTAGGTTACCCTTACATAACCAGATTTCTGGAGGGAATGCACTTGTTAATTTCTACCATATTTATATTAGAACTTCTAGCAACTGTTAGGAGTAAAGGTTATGCAACTAGTCCAGTACAGTTTATACTGAATAAAAAGAATGGAGAAACCTGAAGAAAGTTCCACTACTATTTCATTCACTGTCAATGGCAAGCTCTATAGAGGTACATTTACAAAATACACCATTTCAATATGTAACAAAACAGCAGTAACTAAGCTTATCACTGGATACGAGTTCAGTAGAGTTGCCCTTCCGAAAACCCGGTTGCATTATACAAGGGGCCCCTCCGAAAATCCTGTTGCGTTAGGGTAGAAATACTCATTCCGACTTAGGAATTTGCGCAAACTGTAGGATGACGAAGTGTGTGATCACTTTACGCCGGTTTAGGTAGGGGGTAGGATTAGTGTTAACTAACCCTCGGCAAACCTAGCCTAATCTAATGTAACTGGGTTTTTAGACAGACCATACTACCACACCACACCCAAAGCATTTAGGCCCCCCTTCCCCTGAAATTGCAGCCCTCTACAGAATTTAGGTTAAAAATTTAACCCCGGTGCTAAAAGGTTGAGAGCCACTGGTATTAAGTATCAAACCACCTGCCTATGCTTCATGCATTATGAGTAGCTTTTATTCTGACAAAATGTAAAAACATTGAGAGTTGAACATTTTGCTAGTTGGTAATGCAAGAATAATTTAACTTTTCGCTCAGCATTTTTATTGCAAAATCAAAATGATACTTGTATACCAAGATTGATTTATACCAGAATTTCTCTTTACCCTTCGAAACACTTTGTATAGTAATTTTTCTATATATATATATATTTTTTCTTAATCAGTTTCGGACGTGAGTATCGGCACGACGCTGAACCATTGGCTGCGATCAACTGCTCATTTGACTGGTACAAAACAGATGTGTTACGAAGGGGGTTGCGGCTCTTGTGTTGTCATGGTAACAAGGCCAGATCCAGTAAAAGGAGAAGACATCAGTTTTGCTGTTAACTCGGTGAGGCGATCTGATGAATATCTGTGCCGTTTCCGCGCCAGCTTTACTAATATTTTTCATTTTCTAGTGCTTGTTTCCCTTATTGAGCCTGGATGGGTATCACGTTGTGACTACGGAAGGACTGATCGCAGAGGATGGTAGCTACCACAGCATTCAGCAGAGCGTTGCCCAGTTTAATGCTACGCAATGTGGATATTGCACCCCTGGATTTGTGATGACAATGTATAGGTTTGTCTGCTCTAATATGATATAGAATATTTTACCCAAGAATATTTTACCTAATAACTAGAAATCTAAATAAAGTAGGGGGGTAAAAAGCTCACAGAAGTGGATATGGTCAATTCATGTAGGTAAAATGTAGTTAGTTATTCCATCATGTATGTGATACTTAAAATGATTAAAATTTACCCATTTTTCATGATGGAAACAAATTAAAAGATTTTGGGTGAAATGTCACACTCTTCAGTGTCCTTGACTTAAACTATTGATCTACTGCTATAGATTAATATTTTTTTTATTATTCAATAACCTTAGATAAATGTTAACCCGCAAAATAACGCTATTATAATATATTTATGTATTTTTTTGGCCTTAAATATAGAAAATCGAATACTCTGTTAAAAGATATAATTACATATGCTTTCTTCAACTATTACAGCATGTTAAAAAATAACCCAACGCCGACACAAGAAGAAATTGAAAAAGAGTTTGATGGAAATATATGTCGCTGCACAGGTTTCAGACCAATACTTGATGCTATGAAATTCTTTGCTTCAGATGCTGATCCGAAATTATTGAGAATTGCAGAAAAAGACATCGAGGTAGCAGTGATGAAAATTTATCATTTTATAATTGAGATAAATTATATCTCCATATTATTAGGTTATTGATGTTAATTGCCATAATATTTTCAAGATTCAGAATTAATGATCGTGGTTTATCACTTCTGCATTACGAAATGCTACAACAACACTTTGAATGACTTTGCAAGTTATTTCAACATTGCAGTGAAGTCTTTTCTAATGCATGTTTTGGCAGACTGCTTAGTTTACTTTGCAAGCTGTCATGTTGACTCGGGTCTGGAGACACTCTTTACTTTGTGTGTGCTGTTGACTTTTACAGTTCATACGTCTATTTGCAATTACGATCAATCAGAACATATACATCAAACGGAACATATATGTCCCACAGGCATCTGTGAGAATGTCAATGGGTTATCGAGATATTTGAAAGCTTACACGAGCTGGTACCTCACCAGACATTTTATTGTTTATTGAAATATTGATATTTGTTCAGGATTTGCAGACGTGCAGATCGTCACAGACAAAGTGTGCAGCAAACAGTGGATCGTCATGTGCCAAGACCTGCGGTAGATATAAGGCTGATGGATGTGTTATACCACAACAAAAGGTATCATTGCCTTGATTCATTAACAGCAAGGGCATCCTATATAATTGTCAGTAGTTTATGAATAAGTACCAACTATTATTTAATGGTAAAAATTGACAGACATTGAGGGTGCAATACCCAAGGAAACTAAGAAACTAGAATGAATATTGCACTAACTTCCCCAAAAATGATTGTGCCTTTGAGTACCTTTGAGAGGCAAAAGCCAATCAGAGGGTAATAGTGAAGCTTCATCTGTGAAGGAACGATTTGATAAAAGTTAAAATACTGAAGAATTAGGTATATTTGATCAAATTAATATTTACCATATGGAACCGTACTATTTTGAACCTCTACTTGAATCCTTATCCAATCAACTCTTGGTAATAATCATGGCAGAATCACTCTCTTCCACCTCAGTTTTCGTATACTTATCGGATATAAAATATTTGAACAGCCACTGGTCATATATGTACTGCATGGATAGATGTAGACTTTTCATTCAGATTTTTCCCATTGATATAATCTTATTTTGTGACTAGTATTTGCCTTGCTTTATTTAAAAGTGTTCTTTTCAAAGTGGGATCACCTTTTAACTTCTGGACCCATGATCACCGTGAGTGATTCAAGATTGTGGCTACGCCCAACTACTTTGCAAGATTTGCAGAATGCAGTTGTGCAGAACACGAACAGTCGAATTAAGTTCGTCGTTGGAAATACCAGCACTGGTAATCTAGCTGCAGTAGAGTATTGAAATTTTCATTGGAAGCCATTATTGTAAAAGCTTTGAACCGCTTAATAATGAAACACTGTTTACATTAGAAACATTACTTCAGCTGCTTTTATTTTAACAATCTGGTCATGTGCCATTGAATACATAGACTTGTATAAGCATTTGACTCGAACATAGATTGCAATTGGCGTAAAAGCATAAAAATTATTTTTCGATGACTCATCTGATGATTTCTATTCAGGTGTGTTCAAACAAGATAACGATTTTGATGTTTACATTGACACGAAGCTGGTACCAGAACTTTACAAGGTGAAAGTTTGAACATTTCTTTACTTTGCTATTTTTCACTTTTACTATATATGATTATCTCGTATCACTGCTGTATTTGGATCTTTGGATCACCTTGTATTATTTACATTTACCTCATGATTTTAAATTCATTTTAGTTAACATAGAGCAATGTTTTGGCATGTATCAAATGTGGCCGGACTTTCTAAACTCAACTGCCAGATGTATTAAGTTTCAGATGCCTAAGATCCACAAAATAAAATAAAATTCTGTGACCCAAAGCCCTAGGAAGCCCTAATATTACAATTTCATATGGACTTGCAATCTGTTGTCCAGGCTTAGGTAAGGAAGCCTTGTATCTCTCACTAGTAGAATTTTTGTGAAGAATTGTAAATAGATGTGCATTTTTGTTATATAGAAGAAACAAATATATAGAATCTTTAAACATCACTGTTACTATGTATAACAAATTTTTCAAAAAACAGATCAGTGACACATTAAACAATGACCTAGAGATTGGAGCGAATGTGACATTATCTTCCCTAATTTCCAACCTGAAAACTCGCTCTACGGAATCAGTAACTTTCGACGTTATTGCCAAGCATTTGCAGAAGGTTGCTAATGTACCGGTCAGAAATGTATGTCCCTTTTTTTCTCTTAGGTTATCATATTGGTTCTACCATATCTTGGTTTGAACATTATTACTAAATATTTCAGGTGGGATCATGGGTCGGAAACATCATGATGAAACATCGCCACAATGAATTTCCTTCCGATGTTTTCACTCTGTTGACAGCTTACTTTGTAAAGCTGGTGATTTGGGACTCGAAGACAGGAAATACAACTACTGTTAGATTGGATGGTGATAATGGAATTCTTTCCATTGACATGACTGGCAAGGTCAGTTATTTAAAAGCATAAATCAGAGGTTTCTAGAGTATGCTCCATGATAATGTCAGTCCATAACCCAAGAATCTGCAATTCTCTGTACAGTGAAACCTGATTGACAAGATATCGATTTACCAGACTACCTAACTGTTGAAATGTTCTTTTAATTACAAGAAAATTCGTGACTCATAAGAGAGTGACAAATATTGTTTTATTCATTTATATGAAGCCGTAGGAATGGTTCTGATAAGTCCACTTTATATATTTTCTAGAAGTTAGTTTGTTTTTGTGCATGTCCACAGAACTACTATTTCATTCAGTCATTCCAGAAAGATTTTATGGGGTCCTAGATTGACAAGAATTGTTTATTTGTTATTTTTGTCGTCATAGATTGTGCTATCTGCTTTGATTCCAAAGCAAGGAAATACGGGAAAGTCTCATGCATCAAGTTACAAGGTCATGCCTAGATCACAGGTGGGCTCATTCATTCTTGCAACACTTGGCTTAGTGATAAAGTTATAATTTAAACAAATCTTATTTATGGTTCCGTATCCAGAATGCTCATGCTTATGTGAATGCAGCTTTCTTTGCCAATATCAGCGAAGGAAAGGTGATGAACTCGCCCTCTCTTGTATTTGGTGGCATCAGTAAAACTTTTGTTCATGCTGTACAAACTGAGATCTACATGATAGGAAGAGATGTCAATCTACAGAAAACATTGTCTGGTATAACCATTTACTATTATGGCATATAAACTGCCAAGTGCCAATATGCCAATATTCATGGAGGGAATTACAGTAAATACATCGGTATAAGTGGATTTTGATCATGAGATGAAGTCAAATTTGACACAAAAACCCAAGTAAATCAGATGACTTGAAAGTAATTGTTATGGTTCCTTACCTACCGTATTTATTCAATTGTAAGCCGCAGCTTATATTGTTTTTTCTCATCATTTACATTAAGCGGCTTACAATCAAGGGTGGCTTACATTTTTCCCTTACCATACCGAAGTTTGGCGCCTAGTACTAAATAGAGGAGAAACTGTGTGTGTGTGTGTGTGTGTTTAAATAATCGTTCGGCCATAAGTCCAACTGTTCTTGACAAGACGCTCTGAAAACTTGCACAGGGATCGGTTTCAGGCAGGAAAAGTTTTTAGGCTACTCTTTTTTTCAAATAGGGGCCCCGGTAGGCTACCGTATGTCCAAGTGCGGTTTACAATCAAGGGCGGCTAACATTAATTCTTTACCACAGCAATTCCAGTCGAGTCGAGTAGTCAATCTTGGGAGTACTTTTTAGGTAGCCTTGGCTTATGCTCGAGTATCTAAGGAAACTTTGTTCCAAATGATGACACATTGTATTTCTGTCTGTACAGGAGCTCTGGAAACTCTCGAAAAAGAAGTCGTCCCAGAAGTATACAGTGCCTTGGACAGCTCTGCGAAGTATAGAAAGTCACTCGTTCTCGGCCTATTTTACAAAGTATGTCTTCTACTTCTTACAAAGGCTAATAGAGCAATAGCGCACTTACAGATGATAAACAATGCTGTGTTTTAGTTTTACTTGACACTGTGCAGCCCGAAAGTGATATCAAGTGTTAATTCCAGTGCCAGTAGTGACTTGTCTCGGCCTGTTTCGACTGCTTCTCAGAATTACAGCACCAATGCAAGCATGTATCCTGTGTCACAACCAATACCGAAGGTCACAGCGTTAAAGCAGGTCCGTGGTTTTTACACTAGCAAGAGTTTCAGCCAGTATATATTTCACACATAAACCATAATCAGTAAATGGATTGAAACCATTCGAGTTATGTTGAAACTTGCACTTTGGTTAATAGTCTTCTAGTTTTCCTACATTCCATGTATGGACTATGCATTGCGCACTACAGTTAATTCTTCCATCAAATGTGTAAATCCTATTTTTAAAGGTTCCAATTACTTCCTAAATTTGTACTGCTTGAAGTGGAGTTGGGTGGCGCCAGTTTTGAAATTTTAAATTCTACAACCATTGCTTTTACACCTGAAACCATTCCACAATAAAAACAAAACAAAGTTATACTGCAGAAAATTGGGCTTCAGCTGTTTTTGAAGAAAATTTAGTTCATCAGCAAACATTTTAGTTCTTTGTGCTACTTTTATTCCATTTCCAACACTCCTTTATTTCATACAGTGTAATTTTTCTTAACACAAGGCATCTGGTGAAGCTAAATACATTTCTGACTTCTCTCCTCTGAATGATGAGCTGTTCGCAACCTTTGTAACATCCAAGGTGGCGAATGCTGATATTGATGAAATACAAGTTGACAGCGCTTCAGATATGCCAGGAGTGGTGGCTATTATCACAGGTATATGTGGCAAAAATTAGTGTATGTGAATGAAGCCAAGGGTAATCCACCAGTGACGTTTATTTCTTATTGCGAGTTAAAATGTTATAGCTTATTACTTGAAACTACATTCTCAAAGTATGTAATAAGTACACTGATGTAGGTGTCAGTAATTTCCAAATCATATTTGTCATTATATATTCCACATATTATTCATATCTAATTCTGTAATTCCGCTATGGGGCTCTACTCGTATTTATTCAAGTTGTATTTTTCTCCGTTCACAGTATCATTTCTGTGCATCTGATATTTGCTCTTGTTTTATAAGCTAATGATTTACCATCGAACCTGAGAAACACTTACATGCAACCGCCATGGCGTACCCAGCCTATTATTGCCGATACCCATGTTGGCTTCGTCGGACAACCACTTGCTATTGTCGTTGCTGGTGAGTGGAACTTTCTTTTATATGATGGATGCACCTTATATTTTAGTCTATACGATCCACGTTTCTTAGAAACGTAAATCATCAAGTTCCCAGAAAGAAATTTTTCAATATATAATGCAGTATAGTTGGAGGTATAGTATGAGCTAATGGATTTTAAAAATAATTTCCATGACAAATATGGTGTAGAATATTCAAGCAGCAGTAAGTAGTAACTCATTTACTTTGTTTTTCAGATAATAGGGGGAATGCAAAAAAAGCGGCAGAAGCTGTTACTGTCACTTACAAAAATCTGGAAACAGGAATTTTCGATATACAGACTGGTATAGAGGAACAGTCTTTTTTCGAAGGGCCCGGTATCCCTGTTGTGATTGGGGATGTACCTTCAGCGGAAAAGACGTGTGATCATTTGGTATGATTCCATGTAACTGATAGAAAAGTAAATGAGAAAATACTTATACACGCCCTTTTTCCTATCGTATATCCCTTTGTATTTTTATATCTCCAACGATTATTGGTTCCAATGATAAAAATCGAATCCCTCTAATACCTTTATTTATTTATAATTTTTCCAACAAAATTTACTTCTTTCCTTTTGGAAAAGATCTCTGGAACTGTGAACATCGGTTCACAATACCATTTCTATATGGAGACGCAAATATGTCGAGTGACACCAACAGAAGATGGATTTGATGTTGAAACTGCTACGCAATTTCAAGATAATATTATGGGGGCATTGTCTTACATATTCAATTGGGATTGCAATAGGTACAGGAAATAGTCTTTTGTGATTTAATAACACTTGATAATTCAGCATGGTACATTTTCGAATACTGTTAGGTTTAACATTACAACTGGCCGAATTGGTGGAAGTTACGGTGGAAAAGCTTACAACAGTAATATTTGTGCTGCCGGAGCAGCAGTGGCAAGTTATATAACAGGCAAGAAGCATTTTTTTTTTTCTAACAGCTATTTGAACTCTTGAGTGTCTTTGGATTGAAAATTCTGCTCGAGTAGACTTCCTTTGTTGTAGATATGTTTTTCACATCACAATTTTAACATAAGACAGTGATCAACAATAAATAGTCTGACTTTAGTAGTCGATGATTGCTTAAATTTCATTACGGCAGTATAGATATGAATAACAAAGATCTTTTCACTGTTCAAATATTGTCTTCGAAGGTAAACCTGTTAGGATGCATCCCGGCCTGTCCGAATGCATGGAAACATACGGGAGGCGAGCGGCATATGTTGCGAACTATACTGTTGGTGAGTGAAAAGAAACATTGGACTACTGTATTTATTCTGCTATTATGCTTTCTATGTCAAGGTTTCAATGCTGATGGAATGCTAAAGTGTATTGAAGGAACTTACTATTCCGATTCTGGGGTCAGTAGCAATGACTCAGATGTCTTTCACGGTGGCATTTTGCAATTTGCTGACAGTGGTAAGAATAAACTGCAGAAATTTCTTATAGAGCTGTGGATTCAGATATTTGACTGTAGTTAGAGTTGGAATTAACGGCAGCAAAGTATTGCAGTATTACCTCACACCTACTTTTATAAAGTAAATTTTGTTTAGCGAATGTGTCACCTTTGACCTTACATCATAATTTCATTAAGACTGATATATCTAAAAACAATCTTAGATGTCACATACAGAGGACCAAAAATATATTCGCTAGCCACAATTAATGGAGATGAAAATTGGATGTACATATATATTTGATTTGAGGCATAGTCAGCAAGGCATATTTACCTCATACTCACAACCATGATCGAAAGTACAAGACTATATTATTGGCTGAACTACAAAAATTTGTATCTACACACATCATCAAACATGATGTACAGAAAAAAATTGCCTTGATTCCCTTTTGCATGACATAACACACTGCTTATTTTTAATCTGTTTCCATCGGTAATTTTTTTGCAAGATATTCTATGTGTATGGAACAATTATTCATATCTCTGGAGTTGAAAGCAAAGTCTGATAGAGCAGGATGTAATTAGTCAGAACTGCTATGTAATCAAAGTCAGAGTCGAATGTTTTATTTCCGACCCCTAGCTTTTCAATTTGCAACCATGAACAAAATTCTTGTCTTATAAGATTGACTATAATTTTTTTTAATGTGAAGGATATCACTGTGACAACTGGAAGATAACCCCGAAGTGGGTTAAGACTAACGTGGCAAGTAACGCATGGTGCAGGGCTCCAACGTAAGTTTATTGACAGGCATGGTTTGTTTTCTTCTTCACCGCTTTTTAAAAGGTTTTAGGCGTATCCGTTTGATATTCATTTTATAGATCTGCTGAGTTATGCTGGATCATGGAAATCATGATGGAGCACATTGCCAGTTATTTGAAGCAAGATCCATTCAAGATCAAACAGATGAATTTGTTGAAGAAAGATGAACTGAACTTGTATGGCGAACCTCTCACCTATTGTAGTCTGCCATCTATATGCGAAAGTATATACTTTATATTCAACTCAATACTGCTAACAGGATCACATTGCTCGCCAGTCTGTAGTAAATCGAAGTAAATTAGGAATGTATTTTCAATACCTCTGTTAGCAAGTTTTATCATGAAGTGTTAGGAGAGGCAATCATTTATGGCATAGAGCGATAAATCACCATGGGGTCTGCTCTAATCAAAGGATATAACATACAGTGTTCTAATATGGTCATGTGGTTATCCCTTATTTTATTATGACAGCTCTTATGGGGACTGCCGAAGTTGCCGAAAGGGAACCAGAAATTGAAGCATTCAATGCTGCTAACAAATGGAAGAAGAGGGGTTTGGGATTTACCCCAATTAAATTCGGGTGCATATTGTTTATTCTGAATAATAAAATACCTTTCTGCGGTCATAATAACCATTATTTTTATCACGTTTTAAGCATGGGGTGGAATGGTGCCAATTATTCAACTCAGGTCACTATATTTCACGGAGACGGCAGCATTATTTTGTCCTCTGCTGGCATTGAGACTGGTCAAGGGATCAATACAAAGGTGAGGGAATTTTGCCACATTCAAAAGATACATGTTTACATACATATTTATTCATAGAAATAATCTTTTCAATACTGGTACAGATTGAGCCTCTCTAATCCTGCAACTCCCGACCGAAATCTATTAACACTACAGTCTAATGTTTCAGTTATACAACCCAATTAATCTCATGTATTCATCTGTATTTTACCTCCCCAAAGTGTCATGCAGGAGGGTATACCTTTAATCATGTGAAACAATGAAAAACCTTGGTTAGATGGTTCTAATTGTTTTATTATTACCTGTTCCAAGCTTTGTTCTACCCTTAATAATACGTTTGTTGAATTATCTGGCAAGATTTCAGTCAAACATAGGACATAAGTTCTGGTCCCATGGTCCCAAGTTTTAGGAAGGTTTAACCTGTACTAACTGAACCGGCTTAGTCACATAAAACTGTTTCTCCTACATTGCATGCAAATTAGTATACTGTCTGGCTTGGGTGTGGGGTTAGGATTTTCTAATGTCTACATGGTTAAAACGACGGTGTATGTGTTGGTATTTTGGACCTGAAGTATGTAACAGTGCCCGTTCACCCAATCTAATTTGAGATTTCTTTTTCAAGTGAATACCACCAGTTGCTGCTTTTACTTCAGTGATGTAAAAAAGATTTTAGACTGTTTTGGTTGTACATATGCTTATTCATATCTTAGCTTATTCAAGTCGCATCCTTTGTCCTTGGGGCTCCTATGGATCTAATAAGAGTGAAAGAAACATCTGTGCTGAGATCTGCAAATAGCGCACCTACTGGTGGATCCTTGACAAGTGAAATGAATTGCAAGGTTATTTATTTTTGTTTTTGTACTGAATGTGTTCTAACCTGTTTTTGCATTAGCATAATGGTGGGTTTTCTGAGCATCAGATAGACGTTGAGTTCCACTCTATAGAAGAGGACATTGATCTGGCATCATCACTGTTGGTCCTAAGTTAACAGTTTGTCCATGTACATAGGCCCTCAGTCATGTGTGCCTAGTACTTTCGTATTCTGTCACTATAAAATTTGAACCCTAAACGCTAATGCAATATTTAATCTTGGCAAGTTCTAGTATCAATTCATTAATAACGTGTCGATTCGATCACAGGGAATCTTGGAGTGCTGCAAAATATTGAAAGGAAGGCTCGACGGCATGAAGGAAAAGAAAAATATGTCGGCAACTATCTCTTGGCCTAATCTTATTAAACAATGTTTTGCCGCCGGAACTAACTTGAATGCGCAGTACTGGTAAATATTCATTCTATTCTCATGGGGACCTCATATTATTCTCATGCTTACTGGCCATTTCGTTGGGAATGATTTTGGATGTAGTTGGTATTCTTTCTAAACAGTGTACAAGTTTTCACTGGTAAATTTGATTCTTATCACTACCAACTCATTGAAGTAGCAACTGCCTGGTTGAATTTGTTGTATAATGCAGCAAGTACACTAACCAGGCTGCTCATTTCGATCACTATGGGGGGGTCTCTTTGTGATAACATTGGAGTGTCTTGGGACCGATTGATTTTGATAACAATACCTGATTGATAACATTAGCTGCGATCTTAATAGCGGCTTTCACTGTTTAATGGTTATTTGAAACATGTACTGAACCATCTTATTTGAGAGATTACTATTATACCCATGGTAAGTTAGGGTCTTGGAAAATCTCACAGAAATAGTTTAGGGATTTCATCATGTTGCAATCATCTCATATATATCTCACAGGCAAGTCATGGCTTTGTTGGTTAGTTTCAGTAGAACGTGGTCAAGAAGCCAAAAATGAAATAACTCCCTGTATTTACTTCAAACTTCAACCACCAGCTCTAAATTTAAAATAATCATACATCAACTGAAAAATAATAAGGCGAGGCAAAATAATCTCCTGCGACATTTATTCGAAGCAACTATTATTTCAGTCACTAAGCTCTAATATTATGAGTTGTTAAATTTGTAACTGTGCAATTAAGGTAGCTACTACTTTGAGATGTTTGTATGACAGATGCTATGTAAGTGTTTACTAGTACATAATTCATCATGATGATTCCCTTATGATTTGCTTGCTAGGGTTTTTTTTAGACGAGTATATTCAATCAACGATTGGTAAATATACATTATTCATGTCAAACTGAGAAGCTAAACTAATTGCCCACTTGAGTCTAATAATTTTATCTGTTTTGCAAACTAGAGAATTTATTTCCTGGCTATTTTGAGCGCCATTCTTTTGCTTGTATCTGTAGTAATCCCAGTGGTTACAGAATACATAGCAATCTCATTAATATTCATTCATATCAGCAATAACCTGTATGATATTACATAATAAATTATTCATTAGCCTCCTTTTTATTAGAATGTCACGAAATATTAAATATCAACAAATCCGTATACGTTTCTGCCATATGATAGTCGCCATGTTCCCATTAGAACTCGTTAACAATGTATTTTAGACTGACTTACTGAGTGTGCTCCATGATGAATTAATAAACATATAATTATACACATGAAGAGGAATTATGAGGTTCCTTCTGCTTTACTGAGTTTAGTTCTAAGCAAAGCTTTGATAACATCTTGAACCTTAACTGAGTAATTATCAAGAAGTAAATTGGATTTTATCGTAGCCTATGATTCTTTCCTCTTACTAAAGATTTCCGTGGAAAGGAGTTAAGGTAAAACTTTTGTTTTTAACTTGATGAAAACCATGATGTTAAAAAAAGAACACAATAACATAGAGTAATCACAAACTACCGCGAAAGCTAGCTCACGAGCAATGTTTTTGTGTCGAAGATTAATTGAAAATTTTCCTTCGATATAGCCATCCCAGACCTTTCGATCGATGAATTCACTCAAAGACAATTTGTAATCCATTCCACTCTTTCTTAGCTCTCAATATAAATTTCATTGATGATTTATTACTATTCCGAGACTTCAGCTGCCGGCATATGAGATTCCAGACATACCTAAATATTTTTCTTCATAGGGTTTACAACAACTCTGAGACAAATATTCAATATAACAACTACGGGTCAGCTATCAGCGAAGTAGAGCTTGATATTCTTACTGGAGAACATGTCTTACGGAGGGTTGATATTCTCTATGATTGTGGACAGAGGTATGTGGCATCACTTTGTTGAAAACAGTTAGGTCCACCGGGATTTGATTGATAGTGCGTTGATTACTTCTCAGCATCAATCCGGACATTGATATCGGACAAGTTGAAGGTGCATTCATAATGGGAATGGGCATGTGCACCAGCGAAAGGATTGTACACGATCCAGAGACAGGAAAATTGCTAACTAATAGTACTTGGGAATACAAGCCACCAGCAAGCAAAGTAATTCATATTATTTAAACTACTTTCATTGTTGAGTTTCCTTAGTTTTTTAATCGAAGCATGGCTTCTGCATACAACTAAATGTGAGTAGGTCAGTTCACGGAAGGTGAAAATATAATTTCACTGGCCTCCAACACACTGATTAGTGTCAAGGGTGCTGTGACAAAAACAGGATTCATACTTGGGAAAATTGCCTAATTCTTTCATTCCATCAAAGAAGGTGACATTCATTATTCCACAAGCATTGAAATCCTTATCGATCACTGAGAATTGCTTCCCACAAAGCCTTAATTTATTATGCATGATGGAAGCGAAATTGCATATATTGGGTAATTACATACATTGATTATACACAGACTACCAGCTGAAATTACCATATATCCTTGATTCTCTGAGGGCTTTAGTTTGGTAATGTACCTATAGTAACTGGAGCTGCTATAGCAGCACTATTCTAGCATTTTAATTTTCAAGTACCACTTACTGTTGTGTGCTCTACATCTTTTCTTAAAATTTAAAGGATATTCCTAGCGTTTGGAACATTACCCTGCTTGAGGATGCCCCTTGTCCCACTGGAATACTGAGTTCCAAAGCTTCCGGTGAACCCCCTCTATTATCTTCCGTATCGGTGGTATTTGCAATAAAAAGGTGCATTGAGGCGTTTCGAACAGACAAGTCTTATTTTCCTATCGGTGAGAATTCTTCTGTTTACCCATGCTAGATCAATACCAAATGTAGATATAGAATTTTAGTATTGATTTTCATCTCGAATAAGTGGCAAAAATCTGCCCAATTTGACTGCAGGTGACAAGTATTGATTCCTTTTTGTATTGCAGATCTGCCTGCTACAGTGGATTCAATACAACAGCTCTGTCAGATTGATATATCTGATTATAAGCTGTAAATAGATACAAATGCATAACATGTGTATCTCCAGTAAAAAAAACAAGTGCAATTATACATAGGTACTTTGCAGATAAAACTAATTATAACACTAATATTCCGATGCTGTAGTTTGAAATATCATTACCTATCTCGCATGTAAATCACTGGACATTTAATTTCATGGGGACTAACATAGTCAACATTCATAATATGGTCGGACTTGATTCCTGAATATGATTGAAATCTTGATCTTTCGGATATAGTAATCCTTGTCAACTTCATCCTCAAACCTTTATTAATAACCGAAGCGAGATGTAATCAAATGGTAATGATAATTCAGTATTTATGTTGATTGAGCTGAAATTGAATCGTAAAGGTTCGCAAGCCTGCGCCTGATGGTATCTGAATCGAGTGTAAATTTAATTGTGTTTTGTATATACCTACTTCCATAGTTTAGGGCTTGATTTGTCAGAGCAATCTGAAAAGGCTTCACTAAAGTGATCTTTCATGAATGCTGTTACATAAACAAATATCCTCCTGTATTGTTTAATACATACATTTTATACATTGACGATAAGGATGGCCACCATTTTGATTCTTCGCATCAATTGCCATGAGGGAATGTACTATACTGTAAAATATATGTAGCAAAGTGGTGTTATCCACCACAACTGTGCACTAACTTGTTTTCAATAGATGTAATTGCATAGTGTGTCACAGTAGGATTGATTGTACTATATTATTCATAGTTATACAATACAGCCGTCCCATTGCTCCTACAATTTAATGTTATAATATTGTCCTAAAAACTTTTAGTGTATAGCTTATAATCACCGTCTAGAGAAGCCAGTTAATAATTTCCCCAACCCATCTATTGAGCTGCACAGCAGCTATACATAAGAACCAATTACTATATTCAACAGGGGATTAAAACAGATGGTAGGTAATGTGATGCATGATTCATCATTATTGTTGAATCAGATCATTCATGAAATCATCGTCTGTATTTCATCTAAATTCGGACTGATTCCTGAGAATGTGACATAAGTTTTATGTGCGTGTGTAGTCAGGCCCCGGGTTATATAGATACCACCTCAAAGATAAACATACTGCGTGAATACTATTGTTGTGAAAGACAATCCTAGTGGGATTGGCTGTTTGTATATCACAAAAAGAAGTCGCCCTTCGTCCATACCACTATGGAATTTTATTGTGCAAATAACAAAGTTGATACATAAATATCGAGAATTCAATCTCTCGTACACATGACAACACTTAAAAAATATCGGACGTACAAAACAACAATATGCAAAAACATATACTAACTTTACTATATCTATATCTGTTTAACATAATAATACAGAAATTACATAAACTTTATCAATACTCTACTACTGGAAAAAATAATAGTTACCATACAACATCGAGACAATAGTTGTAACAAAGGTCACAATTCCTGGAGCATGAAATATTGGTAAGCCAAGGCTGACCCAAAAATGAACGGTATTTCGAATGGGAACTAACAGAACTAATTAACTGGGTGTGTTGAGGAATTATGTATCAATTTGTCTATCTTGTTAGCATGTCTTTCATGAGCAATACTGTTCGAGTATCATCTCCAATGATATAAATTTAAAGAATAAGAACATAAATCTATTATTGCACTACACTACTCACAATACAGTAAATCTATCTTACATTACAACGAATAACATGATTGTTAATCAAAATAACTGCAGTATGCATATACATATTATTAATGAATATTCAGTAAACAGTCTCGAGTCTCGTCCTGTTCAGTTTAATTGCTGAGTAATATTAATTATACAACTTATATGGAAACTGCATATGGCTTAATAATGCATACCGTATATATATTCCCACACCCAGTATAGTATTATCAATAATACTAATATAGAAACTGCATACTGAATCTCTACTGTTTATATATACACGCACCATTACTGAAATTGCTTTTTATCGTGATACTGCATAACTGGAACTCTGATAATATAACAGCTCTAATGAGAATTTGTGATGAAACTAATACTTCTGCTTCTGAAAGTTCTTTAATGGGTCAAAGATTTCAGGATGGCGTTGACTTCATCCGCTACTGCTGTTAAAGCAAATTCAAACTGCTCCTTTGTTCTGACCATGCCGGTCCGTTGATCTCGTATGTGTTCTAGTGTCGCAGCTATATCTATCTCTTTAGCACCTTTCAGCATGCGATTGATGGCCAAATCCAACAAAATGTACGTCCCGGTACGCCCAACGCCATCGCTGCAGTGAACCAGTATGGGTGAATTGTGTCCCTTGTAACACTTTGTAACTTTTCTTCGCAATTCCAAGAGCGGTTTCAGCGACATAGGTATACTGTCGTTGGGCCATGAAAGGAAATGAAACTGGGTAACCGTTCTGGTATCCCCGTTTTTCAGATTTTTGACATATAAGCTTCGCACCAGGTAATCTTCGCACCAAATGTGTTCAGATACGAGATGTATCTCGAAATCGTGATAGCTGGATGAGCCTTCGTCAGGCCAGTACCTAGCACATTGATTAACACCTTCTTCCACCAGAGGGGTAAGCATTACTATGGCGACACATCCCTGTTCCCAAACCATCTGCCAATAGTCCGGTATTGTTGAAGACAACGGACCTTGTGCTGCGATGTAGAGGGGCAATTTAGGATCGTTATCTATGATGTAACTGGCATTGATATAGTCGCTTCCAACATGGTTGTCTGCTACATTCAGCTTCACTCGGTTATGATCGAAAGGAAGGGCAGCCGTTGTTCTGTTCTTTCTGCTGTTTTTCGGATTGGTTGCTGCATAAATTTTTGTTCCTTCCGCTTCGTAAACGCAAATGTCCTCCCATTCCTTGTTCAAACGATCTCTATTGCATAAATGGTCCTCCATATAGCTGAGTACTGCATGACCAGTGCTGATATCCAAGCTAGCTGTTATCGGCTCTTCGCTCCAAGATATGGAAGATTCGCTCGACTTTCTTACGGAACTGGTTGCAGATGACTCTGCAGGGAAATTATGTCCAGGGGTAGAGGCAGCACTGGTGTTTTCGGACATGACATAGTTCAATTTTTGAACCGGCTGTGCTTGTGTGAGCAACGGTTCTCTGGTCGGTGAAAGAGTTTTATTTTTGTAACTGTCGGATTGTTCCGAAGACTTGCTCGCGTAATGCTGTCGACACAATTCTTGGTAGTCGTCATCGAGTGGCTGGCTGGCCACGCCACTTACCAGCTTTTCCTCCGCACGGTGCCTGTACACTCGTAAACAGCAAGTCACCAGGGTGACGACAATCACAAGCAGAACTGTTGCGGTAACAATAACGATCACAACAATGTACAATGTTTTCTTTTCTTCGACTTTTTTGGATTTCATATACGGTTCTTTTACCTCGAGCTGAGAATCCATTGGTTCGTTTGCCATGACATTTCTTGCTTCATTTTTATCTTGCGAGTCTGACAATTCGTCCGTGGTCTGGTCGCGGAGGGATGGAGACAACTCGGGGCCGTTGTTCATTTGCTTACTATTATCTTCATTCACCTTATCTTTGTTTACATCCAATGAGTTATCAATAATATCGCTGTTTTGTTCTATCAATTTATCATCACTTTCATTGTCGATCATCTTTGGAGCTGCCATTATAGGTTCAGAATTAATATCTGAATCCAAAGGCTCATCCATTTTCGTACCACGATCAACGGTTTTCAATATAGTGTCTTCGTTTATTTCGTAATTCCGGCCGTTGTTATTTTTCAATATACTGGCTAGTATTTTGATTAAAGCCGTCATGTCATTCGGAGATAGGTCACTAAATTCTATATTTCTTGACGAAAAGTACTCATGAACCAAGGTAACTAGATCCACTAACTTCTTATGACGAGCAGCTTCCAATCTTCCTCTGAGAACAGGATCAAAATATTCGGACTCTGTGTTTCTTAGTTGTCTGGAATTTTCGTTCACATACTGTTCTCTTGGCACTTGCTTCTTATTGCTGATGCTGCTTTGGGATTCACGTAATAAATCATACAGTTTTTTATTTTGCCATGTAACATCTTGACTGTTATCCCTCACACGTTTCGGATAGTAGTTTAACCACTTGGTTTCTAGGTAGTTCAACATGTTCACGAGGGCAATACGATTGACTTCTGGTTTTAACTTCGTACTGGAATAATCCATAAGACAATCGCCTATAAGACAGTCATCGCAGCAGTTCTCCGGCGGTACACATATACCAGGCGATAATAGACATCCGTACTTTTGTCTTAAAGTTCCTTCAACATTACCCAGCAGTAATGAAATTGTAATAAGCGTTACTACAACCATTACGCTTGCTACTGTTACATGTTTCATCAAACACTGCTGAGATGTCGACTCAGAAAATCAATATTTCTGTGTATCCGGCACGGCATTCATTAAAATGGAAATGCACAACGCTACCTTTGCTACACCTTAGAAGAAAAAATCTTTTACTGTAACAATGAACGGGGTTTTATTTAACCTTTTTGGAAAGAATATTTTTTCAGTGATATTCCAGTATGATGAGATAAATTAGATTAATATTGAATATATAGATATTTAACCGTTGGAAGACAGGCGAAGACTGACATTGATAGATTGGGAAAACGCCATGGCAGCCATTCGTCGTTATTGCCTACTTGTGTTCAGAATTACTGAACCTTCCGTACTTCATTCTTCTACACTCATCTTATTTATATATCGGAGCTATCTGCTTGTCTTTTGTAACAGCTAACTTCATCTAATGAATTCTACAATGCTGTATATTTACTGTTTACCTATCACTTGTTTGTTTCATAATAATTTATCCTATCACGTTATGTATCAATAGGACTGAACTCACGTAAGTTGCATATACAAATACTGTACCTTCTGTGCTGTATTTCGAACTCACGTAAAGTTGCCTCACGAATTTTGTTCATGCATCACGTGCAATTTACATTAGATGGAATATGAGATTACAAAACTTTGCGCTGTTTCCGGAAAGTTTTCTTCTTGCATATCCTGTAAAATGCTGCTTTGCGTCCATTACGTCATGTGTCATTTATGTCAGTGGTGGAGCGGAATGTGCCATTATTTGGGGCACCGAGTAGTACTTGATTATCTAGTGCAGGAGTCGGCAAACTGTAGGCCGCGGCCCAATTAGGGCCTTTCAGCAAATTATAATGGGCCGATACAAGTGTTAGAAACTTACTTGTTGCTGCAACAACTAATTTTATTCCCGACTTTAATACAGATGACTGCAAGCAATTTCACAAATCGCACTAATTGATGGAATGGACTAGTAAATAGGAAGCTTTTGCATTGTACAACTCACCTATGTTTCACTTTTACAGTTATCAGTTATCTAGTAATAGCTACTGTGGTATGTTTCACATGTTGTGTTGAGCTTTTAATTATTACTGAAGAGAGGATTTGGGCCATCGTAATAAAAGTTTGCCGACCACTGATCTAGTGTATGAAATTTGCCACAATCAGTTTAGCTGTTCTTAATGAGGTTGGGTTGGAACCTGAGGTCAAGCCTCGAGTAGCATAGCCTCACCAGTGATAGTGAGGCACATCGCATATGTTATTGGTACTTGTGCACGCACTACGTTAGATGATACGTTATTATCGTTTCTTGCCAGTTTATGCACCTGTGTAGTATGACTGACTCCACATCTGTATAACTGATTAGATGTCATCTTGAATTTGGTAGTTTATTATTGAAAAAGTCAATTTAAGGCTAAACCCAACTGCAGTTAAACATATTTTACAACTAAGATAACCAGTGTTTTTTTGTTCCATAGTCAGTGTAAGAAGGGATGCTAACAGCGCTACGGGACATATTTTACTCGTTGTTACATGGGTAAAGAATATGACATGATGTACTTTGATTTGGGACTCAAGTACCCGGACACGGGCGTTGTTGCTGATATATGAATATTCCTAATGAAATTCTCAAGTCGAGTCAGTTCAGTCACTAAAAACTGATATTGGCGATATTGGTTATAAGTGAAACACCTTCTATTCGCATAGCCTCTTAAAACATAAATATGTAACCCTTATATATTGAACAAACTATATTAAAGCTGCTTTATTAAAATGCACTTAATTTCCTTTGATCATAAGCTATGAATCTGTGTTGATCATATTACTCTGGTTAACTACTATTTAATGATAATTTATGTTAAATTATACGAGATTTCTGAATCGCTGGACGTCTAAATTATTTCGCCACCTATATTCTATTCCACGATTTAAGATCTGGGGTTTAAATTTGTTTGATATTTGACAATTGATGCATGATTCCTGATGTGTAATTTGCTGTAATTATCGAATCCGAGTAATTGTGATAGAAATATACATTTGCACGTTTAAATTTGAAATCCACATCGAAATTGAATGAATCCTGTGACGTAGTTACAGGTACAAATCTACTATCAATAAATTCCTTAATAAACAGAGCATTGAAGCTTTTATCAAACACAAAACCTTGGTGATAGTAGCAAACAACAAAGTTACAGTGTTTGCGACCAGATCACCAATTATTGTGAGTGACATCGTAGGTCTTTGCTCTAACATTGCTCCCAAGAATCTGAGCAAGTCTATAAGACGCTTTGCGTTAAATGCGTATATGATGCTTCTGAAACCATATGTGTAGCCATTACAAGTAAAAAATAGGATATTACGCACTGCTTGAAGGATGATTATATCCTCTTCCCTTACGATTAACTTGACAAGCAGTCCTTAACGTATCTCACAAACATATGCAAGAGAACACTGCTTCGTCGTCACAACACGTTCTCCAGCGGAAGAATTAAACTTCTTATGAGCCACATGTTACGACATGATATGCGTAAAAAATTCATAACATCGGTTGATGTGATACAGACCTCACCACGAATGATATTACATGCTGTAAACATATGAATACTAATTAAAACCATACTACATACAATGTTCATTTTCTGCACATCATGTAAATCTGGACATTTTCCGTGGCCTTTAGTGAACTGAAAGTGAATTCTTTTCAATTATTCAGCGAGTATCTTTTTTACGACGTAAGCAAATGTGGTGATACTTTACATTTTTATGACAACATGTCTATAGAAAACAACTCATTTTCACTATTTTAACTCCTAATTCACCACGCGAGAGTCGTTTGCCGAATGTAGAAAGTAAACTGTTTTTCTTTCTGTTATAGTTTCCTTTCAGTTGTATAGCGTATTACCAGGTGTTATGGAATCCGAACACCATTGTCATTTTAGATTTAAAAACAACAGGGAAAATTTAGTAACAATAATAGTAATAAATAATAATCGTAATAATATAATGCAGTATTATTGAATGAGGCATAGAATCTTTCCTTAGCATTACATATACATAGTTCACACTATAATAGACAAGAATAAACGAGCTTGTGAACAACAATTGAAACTTTATTTATTGCAGTACCAATTTATTAAAAGCTCCAATCATATTTATAAAAACAAAAACATCCAGTTTGATCAGGTTAACGGTTCAGCGGCTTGAAGTGTTGAACTGGGCAAAGAATTGAGCTGTAGGTGGATTTACGTACACTTCTGTGTCAAGAAACTTTTTGCTGGAAAGAAATATTCGTTAGAATTAAGAAAGGTAAACTGTGTGAATTATATGTAGAACTGCCTCTGGTAGTTTACTCATATACTTACTGAGCCAATTGTTCTGCTCCTAGTCTGACATTAGCCATATCCTGTTCTTGACGGAGTTCTTTCTGGAGTCTATCACTTTGCCGTTCAAGGATAGTTGCAGCCCTGGCCATCGAGACCCGTTGTCGGTCCCACTCCATATCACGTTGCCACTCTTCTTCACGTAACCTCTGTAACCAATACGAAATAAAACAAAGAAATATCATTAAAAATGTAAATTTAACAATAATGACTTTGAAGATTGTAATATCTAATTTTACAAGGCATGTAAAAGTTGAATTACATCTCTTCACATTCAGTTATTATACAATGAGCAAAAAGTCTAAGTATTGCAAGACCATCAAGTTTAATGTTATACCCGTCTTTCTTGTCTTTGTTGTTCCTGAATTTTTCTAATTTCTTCTACTTGTTCAGGGCTCATTCCCTTCCATCTGTCTGGAATAACTCTGAATGAAAGACAGTCGGATTACCTTGGAGATGCTTAGATGTAACAGAGGTTTGAATCAACTATTTAATACTATTATCTGTACCTATGAGAGCCAAATGAACTGATAGCAACAGCTGGATTCTCCGTGAGCATGTCTCCGAATACATGATTGGATATTTCCGTGAAGTTGTCGTCGCCTTCCTGTCTTTTCCCCAAGTTTTCACGCTCTTTGCGTTCATTGGCCTGAAAAGAAAAGAGATGTTGGAATATTCTTGTGCTTAGTTGTAGCAAAATAGTTTTACCTGAGCTAGATTGAACTCTTTTGTGGATTTGTCAATATTTCTTCTGCAGTCTCTCTCAGCCATATCCAGTTCAATCGCTCGATGATCCAACTCTATGCGTTTCTTATCAAACATATCATCTGCAACCGAATCATATTACAGTTCAAAAGACATCATAAACTTCCCTAACCTTGAGGGAGCACTCAGTATGACCCTGGAAAATTCTAAATATTCAGCAAACCAATACCGAACTATATTTTACCTTCTGTTCTATATTACCTGAATATTTTTGATTACGCTTTGCCTCTTCCAGTTCCAATTTCTGAGCATTTGTCCATTCCCTCAGACTCTCCTGTTGAAGCTTTGTTCTTGCTTTAAAATTCAAGTCTTCACCATCAAATTTTTGCAAACCCGATATGCCACATCTAGGATCGTCGTCGGAGACTCTTTATTTGAAAAGAAAACATAAATTACCATTAGTTGATATAGGTTTGTTTATTTCACCAGTTTCAATAGTTACCTAGCAGGTTTATCTTTCTTTTTGCCATCAGGGTCATAGAGGTCAAACTCCTTCCTTGTTTCAGGTCTCTGATATTTATCATGGAATTCATTGATAGCCTTGTTCAGATTCCGGATGTCCTGCTCTTGTCTACGCTGGAGCATCATAACGATCTTTTCATTCCTCACCATATCATTCACTACGGACAGTGGAAAAATGGTATTGTTTCTGGTATTAAACATCATCCTTTTTTATGTTTTTTTTCAGGATTATAATGAATATGAATAAAGCAAAGTTTAGAAGCAATAGGAACATGAATATAATATTTGTTGATTCTGAGGTGAGGATAATTGTGTATGGTGTTAAGCAATGCAATACTGTACATCTAAAATGATCAACTAGAATGTGAATACGAGGTACAGATTTTAAGAGGATATATATACCAATTCTGCTTACTGAAGGCATCATCTCTGGACTTTTCAGTATCTTCTTTTATTTTTCTGTCTCTTACTTGAGTCTCCAAAGCATCTTTGTCAACCTGACATAAATGACTTCTATTAAAACATGGAAAAATCGGCCAAAAAGCACCTTGGTGCGTCACACACACATCGTACAGCAACATAGTCAGTGCTGCCCAAGAAATAAAATTGTGTTAAATTATTAACAGATTTTTCCTGATTCGTAACTATAATACGTATTATACATATACGTTAAACACCAACACCATTTTTCTTCTAGGCCATAACCTAACAGCCACTCATTACGACAGCAGAAGAATTAGGCAGCTGACGGTACAACATACCCCTATGGTACGAATTTTCGAATTGAAAATTCTGTTCTGGCGTTCCTTTTCCCGATTTCTTCGAGCCTCGATAGCTGCAGACTCCTTATAGTCAAGAGGAAGGTCCAATTTATACATGTTTTTTTCGGAATGAACGAATTTACCAAGATTTTATGCAGCAAATGATACAGACTAAAAATATCTAACCCAGTGTATGGCAAGTCGTTGCCATTGGTAACTTGTTGTTTCTGTCCATTAGCGTCACCTTGCGACTGGATTATACAGAAATGGAAATTAAGCCTCAGGTCAGGGCCATATATTTTTTCAAGCTAACAGAAGTACAATACTGCATTAGGTAACATTTTATTTGTGATATTGAAGTAATATTTCGAAATAGAAACACAGTAAATATGCTAAGTGATAGAGTGTATATATTTTAAAATAGTTAACACCTCATACAATACATGGGTAACTAGCAAATAAATTCAAACCTTTTTCCCGAGTCGAGTTAAATGCAAGCAGTCTAACTCGGATCTACATTATTTAAGTTTAAATTGGTAATTCAGTCTGATGGCAACCTAAACCTAGATTGGATGAATTTTTTTGATCGAATTCAATGAAGCATATATAAATTCCTAACCTCTCACCTTCACGCTTACACTTCTGTATTGAATTTCAGTAAACAGCATACTGAGTATGCTGCGTAGTATTCTTTAATGCAGCTATATCTTGCTCAGTAAAACGTTATAAAGTAACACACACACACACACGCATACAAGCAAAAAGGCTAAACTTCGTCATTATTTCTTAAAGCAGAGACGTTACTTAGATTATGTAATCATATTTCCGAAACACATCAACTGTAGGTGTCAATATTCCGTGAACTACATAACTATGACGAACGATGGCGAATATGAGGTATGGTATCTTGAGTTAACAAGAAAGCTTGATGCAATTGTCATTTATTTAATGGAATTTTGTAAACGAAGGAACATGCAAATTTATTCGGTTTTATTTTGACGTTCATTTGGTGTAGTGGTCATGAAGAATCTTCCTTATAATTTTTGGTATTCAGTGTGTGCAAGATGACAGAAGTTTGTATGCACTGATTATTATTAATATTTTTAACATTATTTTTACTAATTAACCTTTGAACATACAAGTTTATCTACGCGGTAGTTGTTAAACATCCGTAGCAAGCACATCTTAGAGGGTTCATTGAACGGTCAATTCAATGCTTGACTGGCTTTGCAAGATAGGATGCCCATGTGCTTTTTATGCTATTATGTTTCTAATGCTCTAAATATCTTTAAGGCAAAAGAACTGTATGTTCTTCTGAGGAAAGGCTACAGAATTTCACGGAACATCAGACTGAAATGGTTTTTTGATAATATCTTCAAAGATGTCACTAGGATACCTTTTGTTTATTCTATGGTTTGTACATGTTATTTTACTTTATATAAATCATAGAAATATAGATTTCCTTTTGTAAACTGTATAAATCTGATGTGATTGAACAGAATGAATAAGAGTAACTATATGGATACATTCACAATGATCAAAATCACTCCCCAACTCTAGCCACTATATTGATTGGTAGTAGTACATTCCCTCTGAATATCTGAAACTTATTCGATCTTCCTGTAATGTTGAGAAAATCTGCACCCATTGAAGGCATCTGTATTTAATCTGTTAATAAATTAGGCAAATTCAAAATAATGACAGAAAACATTTTTTAGAAAAAGGAAGACCATGATCCCGATGATCATGAAATTCAAATATTGTCAATCATACGGAAGTCACAAGAGCATGCAAGCCAGGAAACCTTTCCAACGATCGAGGAGAATAAAACTTTGAGCTTGGAATGGTGAGTGCATCAGTAGCTAAAACGGTCTGCATTTAATTTTGATTTGGCATCTATAAATAATCCGATATAGTACTAATATTGCTGATTGACTATAGTCGATGGAACTGCATTTAGAAACCAAATAATCATCATGAATAACTTAACGCAACTATAGTTACAAACTAACAAGTCAAACTGATTTTCATTACACACAGTGACAGCAATGCCAAATGCATTTTACAACCTTCTACTAAAGTTTACTTCATATCGAGAGGTTATCGACTGGTGTTCGCCCTTGACCTGTCACCATCCATATATCGGGTCGATGCGCTCTCGTCACGAACCATTGCAGAAGGTGTTCTGGATCGCTTGGCCAATTGTTTATGTTCTCTCATGATTCCTGTAAGTCTATTTTCTTTTTGCTTGCCTCTAAATTGAATTTAATTGCCTTTTAGTTTAGGCCTAACCTAGAATTTTGGGCTTGGAACCATGTGGCCAACTTATATGTAGCAATCTACAGCAATTCTCTTTCTATATATATTGGATATTGCATATATATACTGCACGTATCTCATTAAACATGTGAATAAAAACAGCAACTTTATTCATATTGCCTGTATGCATTGTTCCTCCAAATTTAGCAATTAGATTGTCAGATTTTTTATTGTCTGGAGGGATGTATGTCTTTACTAGATATATTCCTTAATACGCTTCATTCAGACTTACACTTGTTGAAGATTCAATTCAACTTCTTTTATTACAGTTTAAAGTTCCTGGATGCCCAGTGACTTTGAAGCCAAATATTTATGTCACCGTCATTGCCCAAACACGTCCGAAACATCCTACAGCATCTCGTTATAAACAAAGTGTGCTAGTTCAAGGTTCTCTATTGACTCCACAATCTGTACAAAAATTTTTGAAGCTGGTCGAATGCAAAATCTATCACAGGATTAAAAAGTGGATGAAATCTTCCAAAAGCAAAGGTAAGACGTGAACTCTCATCATAAAGTTACCTGCGACTATACGACTTGGGTTGGGGTTCGAGTCGCTATGTTGACAGTTGATATTCTGAACCTGAGCCGATGAAATTATGTGTAAATTGTGACAAAATATAGTGAGCCAGATAAATGACATAGATATTATTACTGTTAATCCTCAAAGATCTAGTTTTATGTATCCAGAAACATCACATACTGTCAAACACGATCATGGTTTAGTTAGCATATTAAGAGCTGGACTGATGGCTTTGCAGTTGCTACCGACCAACACTACTTCTGGGATTGTCGTTATCACCGATGGAATTGTTGGTTCGTACCATTCGTAATAGCAGATTTCTTAAATTTCTTCATCACCAGAGAAATTTCACTGTCTGTATGTAATTTCTTCTAGGTATGCCTGATATGGCTGTTCTTGAAACATTGCTAAACCAACTTCGAAGCACAACAACACACTGTTCGTTCTTGGGTGTGCCTCGGTGCAGTGCAACTTTCTGTGACTTTTCATATTGTGTCAATGTAGAATTGTTGGAGGTATTCAGACTCAGCAGCATTATGAAAATCTCTTTTTAAATTACTATTTTCAGAGTCACAAGACTCACATTGTAACATAATGAAATTCATATGAAATTATTCATAGGTGGGTAGCCAATGGGAGGGTAATTAAATTTAGTATAGCTTAAAAAATTACCCATTTTCTATGCGAGTTATTTAACTTTATTAGAAGTGTAAATACTATGCCGTAATAATGTTGTATTTACCTATACTGCATACACATTTTTACTAGTTTATTGCATTACAAAGATATTCTTTTATAAAATATAATGTTGATATTACACGGCTTCCTATATAATGTAAACATACTTTGCCAGTCTACGATATTAATACTCTTCATTTGTGTTCAGTTCATTGCAGAAGCAACCATGGGCACTTACTTCGGATCAGACTGCGACACTGATTTCGAAAAAGATGAAATGAATAAGTATCAAAAAAGCCTGTTGCTTTGGCAATTTCAAATGAATAAGAAATATGATAGATCTGGTGAGTTTTTTTGTATAATTGCATGTTTGTATCTCTAATAATAACATAGATTTACTTAACAGTCAAATATTATTATTGTTATTATCAATATTACTTTACTGCCCTGTAGGCAGAAGGTTATTGCATTCCAAATTCAAGAGTACGCTCCACGCTATCCAAATCAAGTGCAATATGAAATGTATACTTTTGGTGTTCAAGATTTCTAAATTCCTTCACTTCATTTTTAATTATCGATATTTCATATAAATAAAACATAGGTAATATGACAATCATTCAGGTACGAATGCTGCTTCGGATGTTCGCAGTTGGGATCCAGGAACTGATCTTCGCTACACACCGAAGCAGAAGAACATGTCAATTGCACCTGTATTAAGAAAAAAGCATTACGAACGTTCCCTCCGTGTTTCGATACTAGCAGTGTTATCTGTGCGTCTGAGAGAAGGATATATGATAAGCTCCATATCACTTAACAAGGTAGCAGTAGTTGTATATATATGATAATGAAATATCATACAATATAATCCATATTTTCCTTCATTCTCATTATATATCCAGCTTGATAATGTTTTTTTCTTGCACATGAAGAATCAGAGTCAAATTGAAGTGAAGTTGGTTTTCCCATGGAATCACGGTACCACCATTAAATACAATGCATCAACAGGATGGCCCATTGTAAAGAACAATACCAAGGTGCAGTACCAAAATATGGACAAAAAATGCTAAGAAATGTCTTTTGCAAGTTATTTAGTAATCTAATTCTTGGTCAGTGTTTTTCATCCTGGGGTCCATCACGAACACAATGTTGTTATCAATTCTGGTAACATATCGTTTGTATTAGCAAGAACACTATTTGACTAATGTGTTGATGACGCCTGATTCGTAATTAGTCAGCAATATATTTTCATTTCCCATATTATGCGATTGAAGTATCATCACTTCATGTTGTTTGCAGGTTGAAGTGTTCATAGAAGCATCGTATGAATTTCTTTCTGACCTGACATTCAGAATAGAGCGGGCAAACTGGAGCCGTTATCGTGCAATGGTGGTACGACGCTTCAATCATTTCATGAAAGGGTAAATTTCAGTCTCCATGTCTACGATTTTTTTTCCAAAGCTCTTTAAACAGGTTGAACCTATCTCATCCGGCACTCTGTCATCTGGAAACTCGTGTTTACACTGCAGTTGAATGTTTAAGTGATAAAACCAAAGTAATTTCATGTATTCATCTGTATTTTCCCCTTCGGGTTGTCATCCAGAGTTGTGCAGGAGGTTGTGCAACCTTTATATTACATGAAACAATAAAAACCTTGCTTGTTTGCTTTAATGGTTTTATTATTTCCGGTTTCAAGCTTTGATTTATCCCCTTATAACATGGCAAAGTGTTCATGTAATGGACTGACAATATTGGGAACAAGGGGTTGATTTCTGTTATCCCGCATCTAGCAATGGCCAGATCCTGAAGTTGCATTGCAAGATTAAAGAGATTCAACCAGTATCTTGCTTCTTTTTCTCGATGATCTGTTCTGATAGCTTCCTATTATTTTACCGCAGGCTTGCTCAGACTGATCAGATGCTTACTCATCTTTTAACATTTGCCTCCGACTCGGTCCACTACACTCTTGTACATACACATGGTCCTTTATTTTATCTGCCACCAAATTCAAATCAGCTTGTTCTTTCTATGCAAGCTGGAAAGGGTGAGTGAAATTTCATCTTTTCTCGATTTTCATCTTTTTGTAACACTCTGTGCGTTTGCTTCAATCGATAGATTCTTCACTGGTATTGTTTTCCTCCTACTGGAAGCCAATCCTCTCATTGGATGTAAATATTTGGCAAAGATGGCTGCACACTCACCGAATCGAAGTCATTCTTCAGCACGATCAGTATTTTGTTTTGATTTTGTGACTTATTGTTTTTATCATTCATCACTGGAGTATAAATGTTTTTTTCTCCGTTTATACAGACCATTGCCTAAGCACCTTCACGTGCCTACAAAAAGTGGTCGATATCATTCGATCCAGACTAGTTTTACATTTAGTCAGCTGACTTCCCTCCTATGTGATTGGTCCACATTTGTCTTGCTGGAGAACCACAGTTATGTCAAGTTCATCTGCAAAGAGTGAGTTTAAATTTGTGTAGTGCATACAATCTATCCATATATCTTTACTTTGTAATGATGAAAGAAATGATGAGGTTTAAATGTGAAATGCACAGTAATAACAATGGTATATACAATACCCCATGTATTTTTGGAATACAGACTTCAGTCTTAGCCTGAGAAGTTTATATTCGTTCCAGATCATACTATATTAATTGCAACATTCTAACTTACCTTGCTTCTTTCAATAATATTCTGGCCAAATGCCTCTCCAGCCTTCTTTTTATGTTCAGTATTAGTCGTATGCCATGAAATAACATGATATATTTAGTTATAATACTAACACAAATTCAGTAGCAACACTGTGATGAACTTTTACTGTTTTTCCAAAAAAGCGATGAAGACATGCCATCATCGTTTTACTTGATACGACTATCAACCAAACCTCCAGTTATTGTGATAAGGCTGGCATTCCTAATAGGAACAACTGGTCAATACAGGAATCAAGTAAGAATAACATGATTTGCAAGTTCTATGTTTCCTAATTATTGTTGCTAATGTTGGTGTCACCAGTATTTTTTTGCCCAGGTTACTATTTTTAGTACTTACCCTACACAATAGCAACCTTCATTTCAATCTATCAGGTTCTCTCTGAGCTGCGCAATCGCGTCCTTTCACTTGCCTTCCCGATATCCCACAAGCATACACCAAGCGGAAGAAATAGTGGTATGCGTTCTCGTAACGCAAGTTCGCAGTCATCAAGACCACGTGCTATATCAGGTCGCTACACTCATTTGAATCATTAGTATACCCATTCATACATGATGCAATGTGCTGAATAGTTTGATTCCATCAGGTTCTGATTGTCCAAGTGCTGTTCTGATACATAAACCAGTGGAAAGAATCCTAATACGTTACGACCAAACCCCACGAGACTTCACTCAGCTTCCCAGTGCTGCTTCCAAGCACGGTAAGATGACATCATCTTCAACATCCTCCAAGAGTGCTACAGCCGGTAAATGAATATCAACACTTAAATTCTGCTGAGATCTCTTGTTTCTGAGATTTTTTATTGAAATCATAAGTTTCTTGGTTGAATGACAGCTAGTGATTCTTTTCACGGATAACCGATATTATAATTTTCAGGAGGCGAAGTTGGATTATCGTCATTCGTTCAGGACTTGTGTCAATATCTTGAGCACAGGCGGTGGGTGTGGTCCATTACTAACAGATCATCTACTCCTCTTTCCTTGACCATAGCTGGTCAGATGGCCAATCTCTTGGTTAAAGTAAGTAACCATAAATTTGAATCAATACCATCATCTGACAATGATCTGTTGTTATGCTATTCAGCCATTATAACACAAGAATTTGTATTAAATGATGGAAGTTTTTAAATGAATACTAAGGCCATAAAAAAATAATTTCAAATGCAATTTTATTGTTCCTTTGTTCCAATAATTTATTTTTAGGTTATTCACAGTGTTAGATTGTCATTTGGCTGAGGTATTTTTACAATATTCCCGTTGGTTTTGTCTTGACCTATAATTGATTTTTCGCTCTATGACATGCGAAGCTTACCAGCGCCACATAATATTTTCTTATTTGCAGCTACGTCTTTCAGAAGGTTTCAATTTTGCTAATTTCTCTTCTGGTGTTATAAATATGGTGCGAGAGTTTCCTATGAAGCTGAATGTTTCTGATAAGTATGCACTTTCAGTTTCTTTTCACTTTCTTTTTCATACGGGCGCTATTATTGTTTACAAATAATCTTTCTTGAATACAGTGGTAATGAATCTGATGAGGACTGCATACATTACTGCTTGGTACAGTACATAGTGTTTCCTCCAACTGCATGTACCACAAGGGAGAGGTTTGTTCATATACTATTTGTGAAAAAAGAAGAGAATATATTTGTTAAAATTTACCCATGAGAAGGCAATGGCAGTTATACTATTTACAGCTTTTCTCTTGATGATTCCTGTGATGAAGAAGAAGACACCGCAGAATCCGATGGAGATTTATTGCTTGCTACTGAAGTATGGATAGAACCTCAGTGTGGCTCGGTAGTTTTGCCTGATATGGATATGAAACCGCTCACAATTACTATGCCCCAGATTAATCCCAGTGGAATTTCAGAAGGGTAAGTTTGAAAATGGAAAATTACTACTATTAGACATGAGCTATTAATAAAGTGTAGTATTGCTGGAAGAGTAACAACACCTATAATTACAAAATTTCAACATAACAATGTTTCGTGACTATACTTACTTAACCTACGGTAAGTCCCATACAGATTTAGATGGAGAGATACCCTAACATATTCCACATGTAAGGCCCCTCCTAATCCCCAACTCTCTTGACTTGCGACTGCGCACTACAATGTAACACAAGTGGTTAGAAAGTGGCATTTATGTCAAAGTCATTAGTTGTCTCTGAAACTAATTTTTCTTTAAGGGGCCGCTATAGTGCATTCAGTAGCTTATCCTCTTGCCCAACTCCGACCGAATCTCTCGAATCCCCACGAAATCGTTTCAAAGGATGTGACTTCCGAGACATTCCAAGAATGGTGAGAATTACTTATCCTTTCTTTTTTATTTTATCTCAACAAAGCTGTCATTCATCCTTCTTTACACTTAATATATAAGCTCTCTGATGAAGATTCAACCATTCTTACTGTGATGGTAACGATCGAACATTTAAGACTTATGTGTTTACCTCAGACTTCTTCTTTTCAAACCTTACCACAAGCTGGTAAATATATTTTTTATTGAAAATAAAATGGTAATGGTTCCTGCAACTGGTTTAGTCTTGCTCTTGCTCATATTCCGGTCTTGAATTTTGCAGGTCACAGTGGTTCTTCACAAAAGAAAGATACCAAACTGACAACAGTGTCAAGCGAACATTCCTTCATAGCCACAGAAAATTTTAGTATGCTCTTTACATATATACTTGTACCGCCACATTCATAAAATTTTCAATAAAATTTCTCTGTTTCTTAGGTGAGCCTCTTGAACAAGAGTCAAGCCATGGTGCCAGCACAGATGAAAGGATAAAATACATGCCGTCTTTGTTTAGTTTGCCTTGCTTGCTAGAAAGATGCCCAAGGGTCAAGTTGCTGTTCATGGCTTTATCAGAAGGTAAACGTCTATCTCCGATATATCTGTTTATGTAATATAGAAGGTTTGTATAATCAAAAATGTAAAAAGCAAACAAAGTGGATTTATAATCCATTCCAAAACATGCTGCCTGCCAATGCAGATCTAGACTTTTATACACTAATACCACGCTGTTAGCTGCAAGTTTTCAGGATTATTTTGTACTGTTTTTAAACTACTATTATATTGGCAGTGGCAGAGAAGCGTGACAGAAACATTTCTCATCCCAACGAGTTTTTGTTCGATTATTTTCATCAATCTCTCATCAAACTTTGTGCCAGAGAAGCTCAGCTATCAGAACAAGACAATGCTCTTATTACAAGCCACATGATCAAGAGAGGAAATCAGTACATGGGAATGGTTTCTCCTGATGCAAGGTGCTAATATTACACATTATATATATGTGAGCAACCCGTAGGGATAAGTATATTAATAAAAATTGAAATCACATGGTATGGGTTTGCATGTAACGAGGAGCTAGTGTATATGTATTTGACGAATACTCGTAATTTTTATTTCATGTTATCAATTCCTAATCAATTATATATATTGTGCCTTTATAGTCTTAGTGAAGAAGAAGAACCTGTGGGTGCTGATAGATGGAAATGTTATCTGAGTATATTACCTCGTGGCAAAGTTCTTGTGATGCTGCTGCCTGCCACCTACAAAGACCTCCAGGTAATACTACTTGTCAACCATTTTGTTTTATTCTATGTGGTAGCCCGCAGTTTAAGGGCCCCTTATTGCGTAACAATAAGTAACTTAATGTAAGTTTATTAGAGGAAACCATGTTTTCCATAAGTATTAGAATTGTACTTGTGTATTGGTGAGCCACTGTCTGTCTGCTACGTTGTGCTATCTTTCTAAGCTTGGTGATAGAAGCTTAGAAGATTCTTTATCAAGTACCTCAATTTTTTTATATCCGTATTATCCTGTGTTTGTTTTCATACAGAACCTTTGTACATATATACCTGGCTTTGGTCCTTCCAACGCAGATCTGGATGCAAATGCGGATGCAACAGCCAAATGTTCCAACGAGACATTGATTTCACCATCTGCCGATGTAAATTATGTTCAATTAACTAATCTAAAAACAAGTCTTATCATTTTATATTGCTTTTTGTTTTGTATTACAGATACAGTCACCGATGACGGAAGTACAAGTGACCCAAGTTGATGATCAAGACCCGATTGAAAATAATAAGAATCCACCTGATTACAGACTTGCAAGGAGATTGTCAGTCAAGAGGATGAATTCACAGATGTCTGCAAAATCCAACGATGAGGTCTGAGCATGCCTAAATTTCTATTCCCATAAACTTGAAAAACTATTAAATTTTAGGTAATTCTTGACCCAAGGGACAGTTTTGTCTATGTTAGGTCAGGGTCGTAGGTCGGAGCAATTATTAGATTACTGTAATCACAGTTGATGAATTTTTAAAAACTTCCCCAAATCTGTATCATTTCAGAACTACGATGAAGCTTTGAAGGAAAAAGAATCTGAAACAAACGCTGAAATAAACACTTGCAGTGATCAGCAGCTCAGTTTACCTGTTTTTATTTACGAGTGCTCAACAGAGGTACTAGTAGAGCAACTGTTAAAAGACCCGTCCTCAAAACCTAACCAGTGGGACGTGGAACAAGATCACAGGTCAGTTCTTTTTCGACACGTATGCAGAAAAACATGTCACATTTTTGTTTTTCATATCTGAAAAAATTAATTTACTGCAGTAGCTACTATTCAATTTCTCAAGTCTGTTCAGTTTTGCAATGAATCTTGTATAGATGTAGCTAATTTTTAATATTAACGCTGCTCAAATCAGACCCAGTTGGATACGATATCAAATTCCCGGTTCCTCTCCGTCCAAGTTGGGTGCAGGAAAAGGGCAAGGAGCCAGAAATGTGTAAGCGCACAAGATATGGTGTTACATAGTGGTGGAATCTGATAAACTTTACTATATGCGATTTTTTACTCGGATTGCTTTTCTTGTTCGCCTGCTGTTTACTACTTTGCTTATATGGCATGCTGTCATGGAAATTCTAACAATCTTTTTGCATGTCTTGATCTATAAGTTACAACAGGAACGCAGCACTTGATTTATATTGTTATGGGATGGAAGTTTGTTTTTGCACTCAAACCAGGTTCCCTGTACCTGTAGTGACACAAAATCTACAGCGTAGGGTCAATTTCAGGTCCCTTACTTCCAATGCACACTGTCTAAGCATGATTTACTTCATACACGCCCCACTTACGACAACAAAGGTTCCTGGGGTTTGTTTAAAAGTTGCATCAAACACGATTGTCAACACTGAATATTCTATTCAGTAAAAAAGGTTAATGAGTAAACCCCAATAATACTCAATTGTATATTTTGCAACGTTTTAATGTATAAATACCACAATATAATCAGGTATCTTTGTATGTTTGTATCTTTAAAAGTTAATAACTTGAATGTTAGAGCACCTGTACTTAATTCTGATAGTGAAGACGTCCAACAAACTTTAATTTACAAATTACATTAGAACTTATTCTCATCATGAACATTGAACCTTACCTTGTTTGCACTCAGGTTATGTGAATAATGGAAAAGCAACATTTAGTTGATTACACTCACTGGATGTATTTCAAATACACATTGCACTCATGTGAACATTGTACAAACCTTATGAATTTTGATTTTTTAAGCTGCCTTACCTATTTGTAGAGCCTGGTGTATTCTGATTCACAATTTACCATTCATCAGCATGTACTGCTATTTACTTGAATTGCTATCCAAATTTTACAACAAGTCACTATTTTTGATTTTAATTTTTTTCGGTGATATTTTCTTTTGATTCCAGTGCTTTCGAATTTCTTGCGCATCCTAATGATCCTCTTATTATTCCAGGACGAATTCCGTCGACAATAAATGGGAAAACGTTGACCAAAATCAGAGAACAGGACAACACTTCAAATCTTTCAGTGAATCTAGGCAGTCACTGCTGGTACCTATCATTCAGCATTTTTTTCTGTAATGATATATTGGAAAAGCGGAATGATAGTAACTAACATTTGAATTGGTGGATGTAGAGTCCTAATAAGAACACTGAAGGCTGGTTTTCACCTACTGCGGAAGATGTATTCACGAATTTTTCAGTCAGGGGAATCTTGGATTCAGAAATCTCCAACTTCTGCAACTCGGTTGTTGATGTCTTTCACAGGTGAATGCATTTGAAATTAATTCACAGGTTTCTAGAATGAAAATCATGCTAAAAAGTACATTATTCTTTTCTTCCTATATTGTGCAGGGCCTTTGTTCTTGGAATCTTTCACAGTCTTCAAGTAAATGGCAGCGACAGCATAAACACCATTGACATTCAAGCCGCAACTGATGCAATTTGTTGTGAATCTGTTCAGGAAATTGATATAACTCAGTTTTTACTCATAACTTGTCCTCAGGTATTGCGTTATTTAAACTTTAACATAATTTTGAACGTAAACAGAATGTGACATCATATCTTAGGTCGCTGCATTCAAGGAAAGACACACAGCTCAAGCAAATTCACAGGAGATGATGAGCCAGATTGACCCTGATGATGTTTTCTGCTATGGTAGAATGCCAGTAATTGTTTCAATGTCAGCTTTTTTACTCTCATGAAAGTCCGAGAGATTATAATGAAATAACCTCTTAATGAGTTGATGTTTTCATAAATAATTTTAAAAGTCTGATGAAAATAATTCGATGGAATAATAGCTAATCTGTAACCATCCTCATTGACAAATTATTGTACTTTACTACTGGTATCTTTGTCAAGCCAAATTAAATTGAAGAAATGTTGTGATACTACAGAGGAAAAATGGGAACAAATTTCTGCATATACTTTCAGTATTACCAAGGATATATAAATGATTTTTTTCTATTTCAGATAGTGACTCCTCCAAGTCATTGCCCAAAACTACATTCTCTGTTCGAAACAGCAGCACAACTTCATCATCTGCAGATCCATCGAATGGTGACACTGAAAAACGTACCATCACCAGACATGGAGTTACTAACAGCCGACCTAAACTTGTTCATGATGGAGGAGATCAAGTTGAACATGGCGAGATTGCTATAGAAGCTTGCAACTTGCAACGAACAACAGATTCCGATGTCAAGAGCTCATCAAGAACGTCATCTGCAAGAAGCGCATTTAAAAAGCCAAGAAAAAAACCTCACACTCCTACAAAAATTAAGTACAATAATAAAGATGTTGCAGGTGCTGATAAAAACTCAGAAATGCAGAGTTTGCCTTCAGAAAAACCAAAAGTTTTAACTAAAACAGTATCAGCTGAACCTGCCAATTCGAAGATGCGTTCTTTCAAGGTAAGGGTGGTTGCAGTGTAAAGGTTTCTTTTCTGTATTTGTCTACGAAACATCAATAATATTTTTACATGTAATTTTGTTCAAATACTGGCTATCAGATATAAATCAATTAATGAAATTTTGATCGTGTTGTATATTTGATTACATTAGAATCTGGCATTTTTTTATTTGTGTAATGCAATTATGTCTTCTAGTCTTCCTTGATTGATAATTGCCGTGTTTGATCAGATCTCGAAACTTTTGAAGAAGCTCGCCCCTGCAGCAAAGACTGGCTGGGATCACTTGCCAGAATTTCCATTTGATGCTCTCAAAGAATGCCATCCCAGACACATATCAGGCAAGTACTGCGATTGTGACCTCTACCTGTATTATTTTATTGTGACCTCTACCTGTATTATTTTATCCTACACATCCTACATTTTATCCATTACACAATTTGTAAATAACTGAAAGAATAGCACTTCTAAATCACTATCAATATTCAAAACAAGGACTGCCTATATCACCTGATCTATCAATATAGGATACCAGTTGAATTTATATTTTGTTATTGTAGGTTCCGATGATCAAGTGAAAGGGAGCTTTCAGAAAATTCTTTTACAGAATTTTCGTCCATTCCAGTCACACCCTGACTTGTTTTATTACCATCCCCAAGCAGTGTCCTGTTCCGACGAAGTAGAGGTCGAGGAAGAACGAGACCATCAGATCATAGGTTTACCATCTTGAATGATTATACTACTTTCATATTCTTCTATATAGAAGAAAATAGCTGAAGATATTTTCAATTTGAATATGAATTATGTCCATATCACTTGAATCATTTATTTTTTGGTAAATTTAGAGGCAGAAAGAGAATTAGCTGAATGTGACCATATCGATGATTGTGTCACCGAGAGTGACCACGAAGTTCGATTCGAATTGGAACCGGATGAAAACACGAAGGTAATCGTCCATAATTTCATGGAGTACTCCTTTTTAATTTTTCTGCAATAAATTTTGTTAATTTTGCTTAGAATGAAGAAAATGTTGAACATTGTGACAGTGACATGATTTTAGACCAAGATTTGACAAATAGTTATCACAGGAAGCTGAGACGAGATCCAAACAAAGGTCTGGGGAGGGGGGGGATTAGGCCCTTTTTTTCTGTCATGTTTGTGTATTGGCTCAGACGAGAATGCATATGCACATGCAGACATGGAATTCATATATTTATAGATAGACATTGCATATATAGCGTAAGGTATATAATATTCTATTAAATACAGATTATGATAGCGCGTCAGTATCTGATGAAGAGGACTCTCTCAGCAAAGCATCATGCTCTTCATCAGAGATCTCCTCCTTGTATAAGGAAGGGGACGATAGTTGTCCTCTCTTTCTTTGCATGACATGTACAGTAAGAGATATGAAAACAGGTGAATGTAATATAAGACATTGTGTTTTATATATTACTTTCCTTCNATTTTTTAACTTGGCATTGGTATCTCATTCAGGCAATCGCGGTACGATGCCAATTGACGGTCTGCATTCAAGTCTTGCTACTGTTTTGTCGTATTTGGAAAAACCTTTCACCCACATTGATTTGTCTATGCTTCGTATCACACTCGACTTGATTTGGATGATGCTTCCTGCAGAATCAAGATCTTGGAGGGATGAACGTTCATCTATAATTGAACAATCTTCATCTCATAGCGATCTGTATTCCGGTTCGTGCATTTTATTTAATTCTATCGTGATCAAGTACTTGGATTGTAATTAGGGTTGTGCTGTCATATTCCTGCCTTTGCATTACCTGGGTACCCGATGAAATTATTCAGTCAGGACTTTGTTCTTCGTAAAATATCTTTACAACATAGTATGGATTGCATTAGCTTATATGATTCATTTCGTGATCAGGCCTACTCCCTGATGATGATGACAGCCCTCGAAATGACTTTCTTGAAGTAGACAGAAAGCCTACGATTAATGATGACCAAGGTATTTGTTTGTTCATTTATTTGCACTGTCCACTATATATAATTATATATTCAAATAAATTCTTCATATATTTATAGCTGTAACTTATACCTCGGATTCATTCGGGTCATTGTCGAGTTCCTGTTTGGATGCTGTGACCAACACGAAAGAACAGATCCAGTGGCTTTTACGAGACGAAATAATCTGTGCACTTCGTACATGCGAAACCATCACCAGCGAAACCCTTGAAAAGGTAGGCAAGCTCTAGAGCAGAAGTCGGCAAAAATTAGTTAATGGTAGAATGGTAAATATTTTAGGCTATGCGGGCCAAGAGGCAAAGTGAATTTGAAAATGTGAAATCCATTCTCAGATTGTCATACAAAATAAGCGGTGTGCCGGATTTGGCCCGGGGGTCGTAGTTTGACGGCCCCTGGTATCGAATTTTCAGCAGCCTCTTGTTGTGCAGGCAGTCTACAGGTTGCAAACATCCATAATAAGAACTGACCACCTAAAAGCATATTGTATTATTAATTAGATTTGCATACAATGGTACATAATGCACACATAAAAGCATTACCAAACTTGAAGAATTGAATTGGTTTTGTATTACTGTAGGTTACAAAGCACGTGGAGAAGATGGACAGTCACAATTCAATGAATGAAAAAGTAAATTTACAATTTGTGTTTGGAACTGAAAAAAGCCTTCCACTTTTCACTGCCGAGTTTGAAAAAACATTCAAAGATTTCAAGGGATATAGGTTAGTGAAGATTTTTCGTTCACCATTATTATTTTTTCAAATCTAAGTTTTCTGCAACTAAAATCCAAATCTCATAAATTGCTGTTCTTAGATAGTTAATACTCTCCTGTGTTCACTGTTTTGTAAATAATAATGCTTATCTGTTTTTCTGTGAATTTCTGTTCTTGCAGAATAAAAAAGGAAGGACTCTTCTACTATCTAATCACAGAAAGAACCTTCTTACCCATTCAGAATTGGCCTGATATGCCTCTTCTGAGCAAAACCAGTAACTTGAACGCCTTTAGCTGTATGCCAGTAGAATATCCAGAACTCGATTGTTCTACTTTGATGTACCCTCGCAATAGTCCAACTAGGAGCACTCCTGTTACGGTGGTTAACAGGGCTAAAAGCTCTTTAGCCGTTTCAAGTCATCAAGCTCAAGATTTCTCCTATGAAAATTCGAATCACAAATCACTAAGAAGAGCGAAGACCGTTCCATATTCTTTGAAATCTCCACCTGTAAAAACCAGTCCAGCCATGACTTCGTTCCACTCTCTTCCCGGAAGCAATCATTCCTTATCTTCTCGGTCTTTGACGGGCAACGAAGAACCGATGTCGATTGCAGCCATCGAATCCGATGTTGGTTTAATGACATCTGGTGTTTCTAAACAGCAAAGCATAAATCAGTCGACACCGCTCAGGAAAATCTTGTCTGAAGTCGACACGAGTTTCAGTTCAACTAAAATTGGTCGCAGTCAAACTGTTGTGTCATCGTCTGACCCGTCCGACCCGAAATCTGGCAGAATCGATAAAAGCAGGCTGTCTTTACCTAGTGCTCGAGAACTGCATGGGAATCGTATGTTCACGTCTCCTCCCAGCCAAACGGACGAAAAAGAAAAACCTCAGAGAAGGAAAAAGAAACCTGTAAAGCAAAGAAGCATGGAGAGTGATATTTTTGTCCCGTCAAAGCTGCATACTGCCATGCAAAGAAAAAGCAGCCATTCCATAACACCGGGATCCTTAAGAGACTCTCCCCAGGCGTATTCAGGTCCCAACTCGCCTCAAATCTTTCAGCATTTGTCCACCCACAACTCCAGCTTCGGTTCGAACAAGTCAGCACCTCTGTTGCAAAACTTTCGCAGGGCGTCCAATTCAGCGGTGACTCCTATGTCACAGATTTTACACAGCAATGAAAATCTTACCCCTACCAGTCATATAGTTCCTAATTTTAGCACACCAATGCTGAGAAGGCAGATAAGTGACGGTCCATTCCAAAACATTACTCTATACGGAACCAATAACAAAGATTTCATATCCAGCCCTGTTTCCGTGTCAGATGGTGAATTTAGAAGGTATAGTACCGCAAGTTGGTTGGAGTCTGGCTATGATGGCGAGGTAAACTTTCCTAGAAAGTAAAACAAATACTTTCTCTTCTGTACCTTCTTCTCACTGAATCTCTCATTATCTGTTTTATCAGGTTAGTGATTTCGAAGAAGACGATTACATGATTTCACTGCAAGATGGCAGCACCGATCTACCGAATTTCTGGCTCATTATTTGCGTTGAGTCGGAACTTGTGAAGTTGTATTTTCACAGGCGCGTAACATAACTGCATAAATTAACTTAAATATCTCTCAATTTTAATTATGGTTTTCTATTAATTTTCAGGAGGAGTAGTGCACCTGTTCTACAAGTTGTGGATTCCGAACACAAGCGCGTGTTTAATGCCGTTATTGAACGAATCCATTGTACATGCAAAAGAGTTAATCAAATGCTTCTACTTCAGGAGCTCCTCGACAGCAGGTAGTTGATTTTTAGCTTTTTGCCATTTCTTCCAATCTTATTTATTTTGCTTGAATACACCTACAATATTTCTGTAGTATATGTATAAGATATGTATGTTAATTTCTTCTTCTATTTTTCAGAATGTGCAACCCTCTCCTTGTGGAGGAAACAGAAGAAGACATTTGGAAAAGAGATTATATTCCAGTGTTTTATGGTCAGATTTCGACTGACCCTGGGGATGACAACAGCAGGTTAAAGATTTATTTATTTATAATTTTTATTTCCAAACCAATTGATGATTTTGCCACAGTTTAGTTTGCAACAAATTCTCATAAAATTTCAAACTTTTTATAGGCAATTACTTGCTGCCACTATGACTATCGCCCCTGGACAATTTGCTTGTGACTGCGTTTCGGAAAAGCACATACCCCTGCATCCAAGGCTGAGATCTGCAGGAGTTAAGGGAAAATCGAGTGTCGTTGCCATGGTGCGAGATCTCGTAAGAAACTTGATGGTCACGAATCGAAAAGACATGTTTGTGTTTTTGGTAAGTGTTTATCATTTAGTGACTTGACTTGACTGTTTGTTGATTTTATTTTCACACTCGCAGCTACCAGACAAGTCAGTGTTTTACTGTCGTATGGAAGAAGATTCGCCTAGCAAAGGCGACAGCAGAAGATCGTCGATACTGTTTCAAAGTACCATGGGAACAACTGAAAACATTAGCAGTTCAGTCGATGCACTCAGTGGCACTCCAGGTATCTTTTGATCATTAAAATTTCACTTGTCTTGTAGTAAAATTTTCTTTCATTTTTATATGTGTCAATCTTAATTTTATTATTTTCTCAAGAACGGAAAAACTCGAAGGAAAGTTTGCCAGGCATCACGCAACTGGAGGCAAAGACAGGTGGAACTCTAATTTTGCGCTGGCATGGCGTCTCATTGCCAACACCACAACAGAAAGATGAACTCGAGAAGATGAACCAGAGCATCAAGAGAAAACTCGATGAATCTATTTTGGAAAAAATTACAGGTAATGTATGTATGAATGTATTTCTCATGTGAGGATCAAGTCCCTCTATGTTATTTTATTTCAGTATAATTTTCCATGCATTATAAAACATAGATTTATGAGAGACATGTCCCTTTGTTGATGGGAAATGTTGTTTGAACACCTTTCAATTAAAATGCACGAGTATATGATGATAAATTTTTTTCAACAGTGCTTTTGCAAAGGAAGTCAAAATTGTCTCCTGAAGATGTCGTTTTCATTCAACCATCTGCTCCACAACCTTCCCTGATCAACAGGAGCCCTGCACCCGGTCACTTCCGTCCGGTCGTTCCCGGCGTGACGATTTCGTTCAGTCTTCCAAACAAAGTTTTCACCTGCATTCCAGCAGTGCGATACTACCTCCATCAAAACCTACTTCAGATCATGGCCGTGCCTAGATACACTGACCCTGTGCAAGGATCCAATCATTTCACGCCTTACACGATGTCGCACGTGTCAGGCAGTTTACCTAGCATGTGTGCTTCCAGTGATGGTTCATTGTTTCTCTTCCACCAGTAAGATTGTGCTTTCTTGAGAAACTTTTAATTTTCTATCTGGGTCTAGTATTGTTTTCATTTTCCCGCTAGATTGATCGAGCCAGGTAAGACTGGTTATGGAATCGCATGTGTTGTGCTAGAGGTGACGGATACTACAGGCAAGCAACTCAGTACCGATCCCATTCTGCAATTTGTTGTGCCAGAAAATGCCAGTGTTGAACTGGTAAAGTTTTTTTATCATCATACTGTACTGATTCATATCATTATTCTGGAAAATAAAACACCAGATAAAATGGAAAAGTATTTACTCATGACTTTTGTTTCAGTTAACTAAGCTCACTACAGTAAAAGAACTTTCAAAACATGGAGATATAACACATGCTCATGTCGAAGCTATTTCTCCTCCAGTTGCAGGAAACTTCAGCAGGTGTAGCAGCACTTGTATTCTGTTTTTTAGTTTGTTCTTCCGCATTTTCTTCGTCCTTTAACATATTTATTCTATTTGGATATAACTAGCTAGAAAATCCATTTCCAACCTCGCTATATCTCAAGAATCTTTTGTTCCATGTGTGTGTTTGTTAAACTTACAGCTTTTGAATTCTTATTCACCAGACCTGACACACCTGCCTTTGAAGAGTCCAATAAGGAATCTAGAGACGGACACACAGCTAAGAAGAATCAAGCTGGCTGTCACGACAGAGATGTGGTTACAAAGGCAGTTGTTCGTTTTCATCTGTGGCTAAAGGGAACTCTCACTGTTGATCACCTCATTCCAAAACTGAAGTCCAGCATTCAATTCGCTCTTTACGACACCATCACGGAACTTCACGTTCTTCGTCCTCCTCTCTGTGTGATGGCAAAAACCGAAGACCCAGATGATCTTCCACCTATGGAGTTTCAAAAATCAAAGAGTAAGTTACTGATTCATTATTTAAATATCAGAAACATAGATATAATATAATGTTGTGTGCGTAGAGTACAGTACAAGTGTTTATTTGATAGGCAGATTGAATGTTCTGATTTAAAAATGATTTTTATGATCTTTCCAAATGTTGTTGCTGTGAGGAGCAGTCTCTTTCCAGATGCACAATTGATTGTTGTCTAGTTGCTTGAAAATATGTTGTGTTTAGGCTCATGCGATACTAAGCAACTAATCTGATCTTTAGTTTGTATATTGATTCGAATGCTTGTAAATTTCATAGACGGCAGTTAAGTAGCATGTTTAGCCTGCTTGTTTCATATAACTGAAGTCTCAAATTTCCCCAAATTAAGTTCTTTCGATCCTACTAACATTATTGAATATCCTTTGCTTATTATGCGTAAGAGATTGCAACCGATATACATTAAAGCTATCCAAGTAGAACCTTAGAGTTGCGTTACCAGAACCTTGCTATTCTTCTTATTAGAGTTATCATTCTTTTCTTTTTAAATGTACTGCTTTATAGGATATATATATATATGATATATGTAGGACAGGCCATAGACCATAGATAATGCATCAGAGTACAACATTCCACTAAGATGAAGTCCTCATTTTTCATCTTCATCCCTATGAAAGAGTTATTGATAGCTCATTCTGTGAATCTGCATTAATTTTTGTATTCTCATCGATATATTAGATAACTGTAATAACGCTTACTTCTGGGTGTCCACAGGACTGTCGCGATTCACCAGGAAGTTGTCTTTGCCCAATACAAGCTTCCTGTCGCACAGTGCCCCAGTGCGTGTAACAACGCAAGACGATAGTTACATGTCTTTGAATTATGGTAAGAAAGCGACCTCTAAGCATCAGGTGTCACATTCCCCATTGTCACGTGTCCAGTCGACTCCTACAGGCAAGATCACACCTCGACTGCAAATAATTTGCTTTGTCTTCGGTGAACTAGTTCTGTTTTACCGTTTTCTTTCCCACATCATTTTACATTTTCATCACACTTCTGGACACGCCACTTTCATCATTTCTGATAAAAATGCTGCTGTCATAACTCACGATACAACAGAATGCCGTTTGTACGTTTATTTAATTCTTCATCCGGTAGGAAAAGTGCCTAAAATACGGGATGTTCAGTGCGTTTTCGTATTTCTTTCTCCAAAGAAAATCAAAACTTCTTTAAAAAACAATTGTTTCTGGCTACATGTGACTTTTGCTGTAATAGAACATACTAAGCTTATCATATTATACCTGTGTTAATTTTTAATCAACACAAAGATGATAAAGCATTCCCTGCTGTGCAAACATTGATTTCCCTTACCCTAATATATATCATCACTCTCAAATACAAGTACTTAAAAAATGATTATGAACTATCAAATGCATTTCTTTGAGTTATCTCCACTTTAAATAAGTGATCTGAGCATGCTACTGCATGCACCTTCTCTTTCATAATTTTAACTTCCCACGGAGGCTGTTGGTTTCCAAAATATTTTGAGTCATATGATATTTTGGTTGAAATTCTAAATGATGCTGGATTTTCACTCTTAACAAGATAATTTTTTTGGGTCGCATGCATGTGTGCAAGGATAAATTCAGTTGATTGCATCTTGAACAATACCGCAGATATGTTCGTTTTATTTTATGCATGAAAGTAATTGAGATATTGTGTGGAATTCCTCAGAAATCCACAGACAGGCATGTTTTTATGATTTAATCAATTTAACATTTAAATTGACCATAATTTTGTTAATTAAATTTGATCAAATTCTTAATCGATCAGAAGGTAATGCCGGGAAGACCGAGGCAATGAGATCATTGTTCGGCTCATCTACTGATCAATCTTCTGGAGGACGTGGTATTTTATCAAATATTCTTCACTCTAGGCTGGATGCTGGTTCGAATGAGGACGGTATGCTTTTCATTGTCAAATCATACAAACTGATCCAAGAAAGTTGTGTAATTACGTTTGGTTGTTATGAAATCATAGAGGATTCAAGTTTTGCTTGGTATATTTTTGAATCATTGTCTACCAATTATATACTATCGTAGTATCAATGTATCCCTCTTCCAGTTATTTTTAACAAGTATTTTGATAAAAATATGTGTTAATAAAATGAGGATTTCTTTTTAATAGAACGTGCGAAGCAGTATTCCAAGCCAGTATTGAATCCCAAACCTGGAAGGAGTAAGTCTGTGAGCTTGAGGGTTGAAGAAGGTGAACTGGGAAGTATGGAGAAAATTTATCATGATTTATCTGGGGTGAGGTTAATAATCTTATGTGTCACGTTGTGTGCTCTTGTGGTTTTGCCTTTATTATAAGAGTAGCATGTATTGTTATTGATTTGATTTTAATTCCTTTGTGAAATGTCTCTTCAGGAGTGGTTTGAATATTTGGTGAAAAATGACAGTCCTGCAGTTTTCCAAATGACCATGACATTAAATAGCAGCAAAGATATGGAAAAACCAATAGCCGATATTCAAAATGTATTTGCATCTACACTGACTGATTGCAAGGTATATTATATGTTTTATAGATTTACCTCTGTTGTATAGGACAATATTTTTTTATTGTTATTTCTCGCATTACACAGGTGAAAGTGTTCATTCAGCCATTCGGATCAGATATTATGATCCCGTATTTTCCTGGCCAAGCTGACAAATCTAAAGATATTGCTTGCATACCAGGAAGGTGGTGGCTAATTTATTAGTATTGATGTATTTGAGTATTAAATAGTAGGTAATAAATTTGTATTCGAACTACAACCCTTTTTCTTCAGATACCCGTCATACATTTTGATTGCAAGAAATTTTTCATTGTGGAGGAAGGCAATAGGTTATCCCACACAGCATGGTAAGCTTAAGAGTAAAGTGATAAAAAAATTCACTGATCAAAATATTGGCCAGTTTACCATAACTATTTAATGAAATGCTAATTACCGGTTAAGGAGCAGATTTTCTTTGCAATCATTTGTTATTCTTCTTACTGGATAGGTCAAGCAAGCCTGACTTCCGCCTTGAAGTTTTCCCCATTCGATTCCGCGTCGAAACCAGAACAAAGTCCTCGTCCTCAAGTAGGGACAACAGACTCTTATCAAAATCACTCAACATTATTTAGGCAATAGTGTTCTCTAATCCTCCTATTTTTAGGAACATCGTCTGATCACACCATGCTCTGCCTATATACCACGACAGCAATTTCTGCTTTTGTCCATGAAAAATAGGACGGTGACAGTACGAGGATACAACGTTTCAACAGAAATCGGTATTTAATCTTTGAATTTTCTGATTCTCTCTTTATATACATCCATATGATAGTAGATTAATAGTGTGTTCCCTCTGAAAACATGGTTACATTAGGGTAGTTTGGGTTAAGCTAGGTTGCCGATGGTAAGGGTTAGTTAATCCACCTAAACCTAAGCCAACCTAACCAACCACCTTCTGTGCATGAAAATACATAGTATACAAGTATATATGATATGGAATTTACCTCTGTTCTTCCCCTTCTAGCTCGCAGCCTTCAGAACGGGCTTCGATACTGCATGAATTTCCACAATGCTCGTCACCGCATGGTTCTTTGTCTCATGTCGCAGAAATTGGGATTGGCAAGACACTGTACATTGCAGAACGAATTCAGCAATACTGGTAATGAAAAAGTACTTGATTCCGACTTGATATAATTGATACAGATATTGGAATTATCATAAATTGTGCAGAAGATAATGGAGAAGATGGCAAGTGTCAACAAGTTGAGGTCTCACCCGTATTTCATAGGCAGTATTCAGATCCTAATAGAGAGCAAGACTATGGTAATTGTAGGCAAAAATGTGTTATGTACAAAGCAAGTCAAGTTTTCTGTTAAGAGTTTTGTGTTGTCCATGAATAACATATCCATTTCCCATTCTAACATGTCTGTCAGCATTCTGCATGCAACATTTCAGAGATTATCTGTTTTGTCATAAACGAAGGGCATAGTTTACCTTAATTTTAATACTGTTCAGTGCTATATTTATTAGGCGTGTATATATTTAATAAAATATAAATAATAAAGTTTTAGAGCGATTAAAAAATAAGATTTTTCATAAGATTGTCAACGTTTTATCAACCAGTGCAAGCTTATATTACCACCACAATCATAACAGCGTATAGTGAGCTTGTTATTGTATTGGACTTAAAGTAAACTGCCACAAATTTTTGTTATAGGCCTATATGTGCATGTCACATTATTATCTTTTGTTATACGGTGTGCTGATAACTTTCTGACATATTTACACTCAGTGGAATGTACCATATATCATACCAGTCTTCATCGCTATGTAAAAACAGATCAACCTCCTTCACTAGTAATTTCATAAGGGAATGAATATGTCATTCTTTCACATATTCAACCAAGGACTGTTTGTATTACCATACATTATCAATACAACGATTGAAGTTATGAATATCATAAAATTGATTGTATTGCAAGAACCTATGTTTCCCCTTGGTTTGGAGTTTTTAGTTTTCAGATGATAAGAATAACTACTAGTGCCTGGTAAAGAACCTTATTTTTAATGTTTGTAGAATTTTTTTGTTTCCCAATGTGTTATGGTTGTCTTTTTCTGTTACAGGTTTTGATTTGTAGAGGTTAATGCATATTTTTGTAGCTATGCATGATGTGTTATGGGAATATCATACATCAATTTCAGTTGATATTAAAATATATAAATATATTGATTTAGTTATATTCGTATTCTCTCATGTACCTTTTACATATTTTTACAGCTCAAGATGATGGGAATCCTTTTTTGAAAGATGTAAAAGATGTGGATATTTTGCTGCACCATGCGTCATTGCCTTCCGAACGTCAAGTACAATTGGCCAAACGTCATAAACAATCAAAGTGACTAATTCATGACTCTATTTTCATTCCTAATTGAATTGTTTTTTACATCTACTAAAGTGTCCTTTAATTTTAGGAGAGCATTTTTCTATGAAGCATATACGACGAATTATCCACGTCAGCTATTGAAAGTGTTGAAAAACAATCAAGATTTGCCATCATTTTACGCTGGGCAGTACCTCGACCTGAAATCTTATTTGAAAAAAGTAAGCCACCTGCTCATGCTATAAGTAAATTAACTCTGAAGGTTCCTCAATTTTACTCATTACAAGAAGAGCCACACTAATTGGTTGAAGTAATACCTAAGATTAACATAAAAAAAAGGCTGTTGTCTTTATCCACAGAGAGGCGAAGAGCAACAGCTACTGAATCGAGTTTTCTCTACCTGGAAAGAACGACCGACTGCCCATAGTTCAATAACCAAAGACGTATTGAAGGTATGAATTATGTCAAGACGAAATCACTCAAGTATTGACGATATGTTGTTCTTAGTGGAAAAAATAATATGTGATTTTACAGGTATTGCTACAGCATTCTAGAATGATCCATCATGTGAGTTCCCCGATCCTTTTCAGTCCAGCTTGGCGAAAAGTTTTCCTGAAACTGAAAGCACATGTTGGTGACACTGATGAAGGAAGCGCCGATACAGAAGTTGATGAGACGCTGGGAGTCACTAAAAAACAGAACAGACTTTCAGGAAATTTTAGAAAGTCTGGTGATTTCTCCGGTAGGAAATTTGATATTTCCAGATTTAAAATAATATTTGGGTTCCAGTTTCATTTAGTATACAAATCATTACTTGGATATCATCCCTAAATATTCTTTATTCCTGTTATTCCACTGAAGAGCATAAGTCTCGCAGCAGAAGCAATTCGGCCAGAAAGGAAAGCGGAAAGGAAAAATCCGGAAAGGGTGGAAATACGGGAAGCCAGGAGGAAGAAAGGTGATTTGTGCTTAAGATCATGGCTAGCTAAGTTAAAGTTCTTAGGTTAAGTTTAAATTAATTGACATTTGTAACACTTACAACACAAGGTGTAATAATTAGGCTATTGTAGTTTACAGAATTTACATGTTTAGGCTTTTTGATTATCAATGTATATGTAATAATTTTTTCCTATTTTAGACTAGAATTTATTTTCCCTGGGTTTTAGCTGTTTAGATATCTTGAAATTGATGAATTATTTCAGGAAATTTTGGAGTTGCCACATGTGAAAGTGAATGAAGTACTAAATTTAATACTATTTTTAAGATATTGCCAATAAATGTAACTCACGACTGAAGATATTGTATATAGGTATATAGGTTGTGATATAAAGGAATAAAAAAAAAACAGGAAGCTCTTAGTTATGTTAAATTAAACTTCATTGTAATTACATTTTATTTACAAAAGTTAAGCTTAGAATTTATCTACAGGCTGGAAGAATCGAGATGTGACATGGAGGATCTCAGAAAATTCCTCATGACACATTACATGCAATATTGGCAAAGCATGCATTTCCTATTAGTGAGTTAATCATGCTAACAGACCATAAACCATAGTTATCAAATGACCTTTTCGATGTCATTATCCCCAGGTACGGGAAGAAAAGAATGGAAGGCAAGGAAAATCTTCTCGTAAGACTAATTTAGATGATACTTCAGTGCAAAGTAAACGAAGTCCATCAGTTTCCAGATATCCCAGTATCCAAGGTAAAGATACTATATCATCACTGTATATTTTACAGTGTTTTCGATTATTTGCCATTTTTTTAATGTTTTTCACTTAGAATCAAAGGAAATGTATAGTGGGCAAATTTTTCATATGTATGTTTTTATACATGTTCATTGTATCCTTGGTATGAATGTGCCTATGTAATAATATATCAAACAGTTAGTATGACCTATGCATATATGTTAACTCTATAATATGATAATTTTATTACAGAAAAAGTTAGTGAAGACAACGATGTTATATATCTGTATCGTGTTGCCTCTGGTGGCATCGTGCTTGTTGAAATCTCTTTTATTGAGATGAATTTTTTAGTAAAGGTCAGTGATCATTCGTGGAACTATTTTAGAAGTAAGGTTTAAACAACTTACATTTTATGGATTTGACTGAAACTTGCAATGTTCCTAACAGCTGTATATTTTGGAAACATCACGCTTGCAGTACCTGAGAAATTTCAGTCAACAGATGTCAGTTCTGTTTCTGAATGAATGTGAACATTTGAAGGTAATTGATTTAGGGATAAATGTTCAGACTCTTGACTCCTCTAATTTCTTGGAAGCACACAACTTACAAGGCATCTTTCTTCACGACCAATGTAAATCATGAGGCTTTTTGAGATTTCCAAACATTAAACTGACAATATGTCATAAAAGTATTCTTCAAGTGGTTATTCTGTGATCACACTTAATGCCGTCTGTTAATTTTTGCAAGGACTACACCCACGTACATTCTTTTTCGTTTGACTTCCACTTGAGATATGTGCAATGGTACATCCAAGACAGACAAACTGCAATCAAGCCCGGATACCATTTGGTTGGATTTCTTCAAGATTTTGTGACTTTTTACAAACAGCCACCTGGTATGAATTAAGTAAGAGTATAGAATAGATAGGTTTTCTAGTAATTCAATAATTAAAAAATGATTGCTGTAATATACTGATAAAAATAAATACTCGTAATACAAAAACTATTTGTGAGGATATCACATTAATATTTTTTCTTAATATTTCTTTTCAATTTTCTAGTTTTTGCATTCAATCATATTTTCAACGGTTCCATCGAAGTTCCGTGCTCTCATGTAACACCAGATGAGCTTTACGAATATATTGTCGGGAAACAGGCCTCAAGATATGGTTTCAAACCTTTGAAGCTTACAGACAGAGATGTTGAAAGAAATGAGCATGCTCTGGTAAGCAAAGCATGTGCTCTATCCATAATATTCGCTTATTACCATAGCTCGCTACATGATAGGTCAATGCCAGCCACAGGCTGTATTCTAGTTCATCTGTGAAAATAATCTTTAAATCTAAGCAAGCAGATGAAACGATCTGTTTTCAACATTAAGGTCTCAAGCTCACTGCTGTGCAGACGTTTTCATTATTTGAACTGCAGCATTGAAGAGCACGACATGTATGATGTGTGCTACGTAGTATCCCATAGCACCAGCGATCGAAAGAACTCTGTCGATGCAAACAGTGGAAAGACCATGAAATTGAACTTTTTCATTCTCTTTACAAACCGACGACATCTTTTCCCAAGATTTGATCTGCAAGGTATATGATTTTTGTGGTAACTATAGAAATTCGAGATGATTAGTGCAGAAAATGCTTAAGACCAGTATTTCTTAACTAGTACTGTAAGTGTGTTTTATTTCCTTTGCTTTCCAATCAGGTTAAAATGTTTTTTTTTTGTAGACAATCTCAATCCCCTTCAAACGCCACAGTCAACCTTGCATAGGAAATTACACGGCAGAACTGGTTCATTTGTGAAAAGCGCTGACAAGCCGCTTGAAGTCATTGAAAATCCAGTAACCAAATCAAATTCAATGTCGCTTCTGAGCAAAGCGAAAGAGAGCGCGACACCCATAAGTTCAACAATGACTGTGCAAAGTCCAACTTCCGCCAAAAGCACTGTCCTTGAAGATGATGTAACGGATTTCAGCAGCTCTTCCTTCAGCAATGCGATGACTCCTAGTTCAGCATTGTCTCGAACAAAGAGAAAACTCTGCAGAGCAGAAGACAGTCTATGCCCAATTGTGGCACACTGCAACAATTGAAGCTTGGTCAACAAAAACAAGGCAAAGATAAACAGCCAGAAAATTTGGCGGGTCACACCATCAAAATAGAGGCAAATACACAGAATGCGGGCCGGTTACGGAAAGAGTCCGGTTTGTAATTTTATTGTGCTGACACTGAAATGCTCCGATAAAGTACGGAAAGAATAGTATAATGATCATTGCATGTGATGCAATTTGTGAATGGATTCGACATACGTACATCTACGGTTTTAACTAGGATAACATTTAAGTTGCAGGATTCTCACCTCTTCTCACCATGAAACATTTTTATGTGAACTAAGGTTGTTTTTTTTGGTAATCATTAGGTGTAACAGTGGTTTCAAATTAGAAAATTCAACTCCTTTGCCCGAATAGATCATAATAGGTAGCGGTTTTTCCAAAACTTGGTTTTCTGTAGTCGGTTTTCATTTGTATACAAGCTAAAAGTAGCATAGTATTTTCAAGTGGGAACCCTGGTATTGCAGATGTCCTGGTCCTGTTGTTGTGTATATCTTATTATTTATTATTATTGAAAACAGTGCAATCAGTAACTGTTCAAGTTAATTTTTATATTTTAGAGTTGTTGTCGTTTATTCAATGTGAGATCACCATGACTAAAGATTTTTTGACAACCATAAGCAACTCAGCTGAAATTCAATGCTACCGGAACAAACTCTGGGACAAGGTCTTTGCAGACAAATCGGTAAGCATTTTGCATCATGAATACATAAATTACTAAATATCGGTTGTAACGAATCGATGTTTTTTCATGCAGGCTAAAGAATCGCTGATTAGTGTTAAGGATTTTGAGCACCTTCTTGAGCATGTTCAAAAAGTCCCTATAAGCAAACTTGATCCGAGGGGTTCAGACCTTTGCAATGTGAGGATAATGGGAATGGATTGGGCTGTCGGCCTTCAAAAGCACATACAGCATCACTTTTCTCAAATTTGCCGAGCATTTACAAATGCTGACAATAGTAAATATTATCTGGTACGTTCGCCCTTTAATGTCACCACAAAACGTTTGTGTGTTTTTACTCTGCTCTGATATTACAGGGAGTTTTGAATCCGAAGCTTTATGACATGATGGTCCTGATAGTTGTGAACACAGCTCTGGAAGAAATAGTATGTTGTGATTTTGTTTAGACTACTATTTCACTTTCTATGTGCAAGTGCTTGACATTGATTTGGTAACCTAATCTAACATGATATGAATAATAACATCTTAGAAAAATCCAGATTAATTTTAAATGTTTGATACATGTTTGAAAAGTGCAAGCTACATTGGAATCTTTTTTTTCAGGGCATGTTTGTGGTAATGAGGGACAAAATCGAAGAATTAGAGAAAGAATCGCCAAACCTCACCAATGGAAGTCCAAACTTGATTTTTCTAAAAGGCCACCTAGATAATATCCTTAACTTTATATGTTTTCACACTTGGAAAATGCTAATGTCTTAAACCTTACCTGGAGTCAACTAGTATTCTCTTATTCCTTTGGCCAGTTACAAGGCACATGAATTGCCATATCATCTGTTTATATGCATTTCATTCATATGAAAGTACAACTTTTCTAAGAATAACAATGTACAGCTGTATAGGGTTAAATCTTTGTGCAATCTATTTTTTTAATTTTTCGTTTTTTCGTTTTTCTCCTAATTTTTTGCACCAAATTGATTGTTCCTTCTTAGCCTTTTTGCATTATAATTTTGTTTTAATTAAGGCTTGTGTATATCTTATTCTATATAATATGCATCAATACGTATTTGGTTTGGATATCAGTCTAGAATCTACGACATACATGACATAGATAGAATCCCCGATATCTCAATTCTATGGTCTACTTTGTTATGCTTGGTGAAATGAAATAATCTTTTCTTACAATGATTACTGAATGGAATACAAACAAAAATTACTCAGAAGTGAAGGTGCACCAAGCTTAGATGGTGCAAGTTAGTCCGCTTTACTCTTTTCTATGTATGCTGGTGGTATATTGGTGTAATAAATCAAATTCTCCGAGCTGGACCTTGCCTTCTTGATAACACAACTTACAGTGGAGCATGAAATTACCCGGTAGACATGTGGATATTGCTAAGTCCGGAAATTTTTAATGATTAAATTAGTTGAACGTTTAGCCATGTAACTTTACTTGTGGCAATATGGAACTTTTCTGACACGGACATGGTTCCGTTAAGTTGTGTAATGTCTTCCCCATTCTAGTACTTTTTCTTCACGACCAGCTAGTCGTCTTCTGACACATATCCATTAGTGAACAATTGTTTTAGTGATATATAATGATGATTGTTACAATATGATCGGTTCTGAACTGTTAATGTACAGTAGAATGTGGGCCGATGTTTCATACCTACCGGTGCAAAGACTTCCAACTCCCCATTTCACCTCCCGGTAATCAGACGAGATTTCTTCTTTTACAGATTACCGCCAGGTAATGTGAACCTGGGGATAATATTAAATCGCTGTACTGTACTGATGTATCATTCAAGGGCCGAGGGGGAGTAATAAAGACGTAACTGAAAGGGGGATAACTTGAAACGACAGCTTTGTTGTGACGGGCACAATGCGCAATACGCTCGTGAAGTGACACACTCACATCTTACTCATTCATGGATATCGTGCTCTTCTCGCTTGTGAGCAAGTTTATTTTCTTTATACATACTGTTGTCGTTGTTGTTAAGGAAGACTGTCAGTACTATAATCAGTACAGCTGTAGATGTTTGCTTGTTTCAATTCAATACGGTAGTAAAATTTTCGTCAGAATTGTAGAGACTAGGGAGACATAAACAGTGGAATCGTGTAACGATGCGAAACTCTGCATAGTAATATAGATTGTTCTGTGATTGATGAAAGTTCAGAATTACGTAGTAGCTGTGATTGGTATAAGGAATATAGAAACATTCAAAATAAACAAATTTTTTTCTCGGAACCAGCGACGTTCAAACTTTTGAACAATTTAGGTAAGCATTAACGATTTTTCACTTTGTCTTTCCTGTATTTTTTTGAGTTCTCTGCTTTTTATGGATACCTTGTTTTATGGTTATGTGACTTTGCTATATTTAGTATTCTCCTTTTTTTTATATATTGACAATATCTGATTCTAGGAGCTAAGCACAATTACCATTGGAAATTACCAGACCGCACAGGCTATAAATATCAATTATTATTATTGACTGATGCATGGCGTGGCAGAATGATTACCTAATTTTAAATGCCGTCATCTCACCACTCTATATTTCCCTTTGGGTATTCCAGTTACTGATATTTGTATATTTATACACATAATATCGGTTCAATAATTTTCTTGTGACTCCTACACAGAAACTAAAATAAAAAGATATATATTGATACTAGATAGATCGCAGAATTTTCTTATTAATGTAAGTTCCAGTCTGTTCCGGCTGTGTTTAGCCATGATGAGATAGATATATGTGTGTGCAAGGCAGTATCACCAAATAAAATTGTCAGTCTTGGGTAATGCCTTGTGCTTGATGTCTATTATTAGCACTTAATCATCAAAGTAATCTGAACACATCAAAGCCAGATGATTTTCCAATTTACAACTTTGGTGTTAACTATATGATACTGAAACTCATTTTTCGAATTTCCGATATGTTCAGTTATCTCAGTATCCTTCGTGTTTCATTTTATTTCAATTTTTGTTATTTGAGCACAAGCATGCGTGGCTTGTTATTAAGGCTACAAACAGTCCTGTTGTGATGTTAAACACCATTTAAATTCTGCCTACTGTTCAGTTATAAATCATACTCATACTATTCTTGGTGAAATCATTGAAGAAAAGTTAAGTAAATTCATTTGAACCTATTGTAGAAATCGTTCAGTTTACCAAATGCGTATTCCATATCTGAATGGCATGGCATTCCATACTTCAGTTAACTAGCATGTAGCGTGAATGATAGAGAATTTGCTATAAAGGTGATTACTGGTGTTTTTAAATAGGTATAATAGGTAGTTGAGAATAAGGTCATAGGTGCTAAAAGCTGGTAAGTGATGGTAGCAATACTATTGTGAATTATTTCAAGCTTCCCTGGGATTAATGTAAGCAAAATACATGAATCATTTTAAAGTATGCCCATATAACAAGGTATATTTGAATATGTAGATGCGTGCTGCCTACTGTAAACTGTGTATCCAAACGGTTTTTTAATTTGGCTTATGAAGTGTGAATCATTGATTATACATCAATTACATTCCACTGTGGTTCCTGGTGTGTTGAAATTTGTGACCTGGTGATATATTTTTAGAAATAAAATGATTTGCTGTTGAAAAAAATTCCGGCAGTGAGAGAATATGAATGAACAAAATAATAAACATATCAGCATTTATTCTGAGTGTCTATGGTTCAAGCATCTGGAGTGCTAATCACTTCTTGGGTAGTATTGAAGGAATTTTTAGAAAATATACTACCTGACAATATAATATTCCCTTAAGTGAAAGAGGAAGTGGTTAAGTTATTGTAAATTTGAATTGAATGGATACGGTTGCCTAAGCATAAGTTCTCTGCTAGATCATTTTGTTTCTCTTTGCAGCCTCAATTGAGGAAGTTTTTCAAGGATTTTATGAGGTAACGTTAGGGTAAGTTTCCTTCATATCTTCGACCTAGTTTAAAAAGCATGTTTATGCCAACCACAGTATTAATGCGATGGAAAAATGTGAATATTGAATTAACTCTTCATTATATGTTTCAGGAAATTAGGTAATTTATTATCTTCATATAATGTCAGACTTGACGGCAGACTATTTGCTGAAGAAGTACTCCCTGGACCGAGATTATGCAGTTTTGCCTAACGAGGTTCTGGGATTAGGCATCAATGGCAAAGTCTTAGCATGCAAACACAGAATCTCAGGGAAGAAATTTGCTCTGAAGGTCAGTCTCGCTTTCAACATAATAACACTGAAAACGAGGGCTAGATCACTTGTTCTAATTGATGATTTCTGTGTCAGAGACATTCTATATTTGCATATATAACATCAGATTTCTTGCTTCAATTGTATCTGTGAGATGTTAGGTCGTAATGCAACGTATGATACGTAATGTAATGCTTTGGAATGATAAAGATAAACAACCTTGCAAAGGGTAATTGAAATACTATGTTCTTTTTCCATGTATTATTGAAGATATGCCTCATTACATTATTAAATCCCTGGAGTTTTGTATTGTGAGCCAATGCCATTTCTTGTAATATGACTCTGCTACAAATTGGTAAAACCCATTATCTTATCACCAAATCTAAGTGAGAAGAGTTGGTCCTAAGATGATATTGATGAACAAAATATATGAATAATATATGAACTATCCCCTAGAGACAAAGATAATATTAATATATCCTTGTAAGAAGTCAAATTTCAATGCCAGTCAAGCAGTTGTGGATCTGGCATTCCGTGGTGCTATCTAAATAATATTCACCGGAATATGGACCACAAAAGGCTTGTTTGAGACTTGATTAATTTAACGATCTGATTTACAACTGAGAGCCCTGAAGATAGGGTGAATTTCTGCCAACAACCAGCATACAATTCATTTACTTACCTTTACTTCACCATTTAACAAAGCTAAATCTAAACAAAAGCGTCTGGTGAAACAGTCACCTTGCTTCCTGTTTTTCTGCTTTGAATATTTTAATTAATGATTAATTTTGTATGTTGGGAATACACATTAGTTTTTCTTTGTGCTTTCCATGTACAGTACAAATCAACTGCCATAATGGTAAAATATATCATTCATCTTACCAGTAAGTATGACACAACTTGAACCAACATTGTGCTCATTCGTAAAACTGGGTTATGGCAAGCTAATAAAGAAATGAATATATGTTTTTAAGATTTAGTCAAGGAATTATACACTTTTTATTGTAGGTACTGCAAGATTCTGCCAAGGCAAGAAGAGAAGTCGATATGCATTGGAGATCGTCCGTTTGCCATCACATTGTGAGAATTTACGACGTATATGAAAACATTTTCCGTGACAAGAAATGTCTCATCATGATCATGGAATGGTAATGTATATGATCTGTCATTTAGGTTTATATTCCAATGAACCTAATTTAGTTAATAATATCAGTCGTGTTTATCAGTGTTTCCAAAGAAGATATCTGTTTTGTTCTGTGGATTTTTGACATAGTATTCGAGTATAATAGAGCCGACGTCACTGAACCCATGATAGTCTTATTGTTTGTCACTACCACGTAGTTGTGTTATTTACGTATCAAATCTTGGGACAATAGAAATAGTCTTACAATTGCTCAAACATTGTCTGTGAATTCATGTGTTCCTGTCCGCTATGTGATACAAGGTTCTCAATCCAAATAAAATGTTTACTTTTAAATAAGTATAACTGTTTCTATTTGCATTTCCCAGTCACCTATAATGGGGCTGTCGTTTTCAATTTGTTACACACAAAGAGTTTGAATAAACGAGTGTTAACTGTACCAACTTATTCAGTCAATTCTATTTATATTTGGGAATAATTTACATTTCTATCTATTCTTCCAGCATGCAAGGAGGTGAACTATTCAGTCGTATTCAGGAACGTGCAGAAACTGCATTTACTGAAAGAGGTATGCTGCTAGTTTTCCTTATAGTTGCTACTCCTACGATAAAAGATAAAATAAAATCATTTAACATTGCAGTAGGTAAAAATAAAAACTGATCCACATATTCATAGATATATATTGTTGAAGTGTGTACATCATACAGTACTTTTTACTATTATTGCAGAAGCAGCGAATATCATGCGTGACATTGGGAAAGCGATAGCCTTTCTCCACAGTAATGACGTTGCTCATCGTGATCTAAAGCCGGAAAATTTGCTATATACCTCACGCTCCCAAGACGCTGTCTTGAAACTGACCGACTTTGGTTTCGCTAAGGAAGTGCGAAAGAAGAATTCACTCGACACACCTTGTTACACGCCCTATTACGTCGGTAAGTTGTAAGGGCTGAAAGAACTGAAAGTAATTTTCCAAAAGTGACAACACAATTTTTTTCAATTTGAACTACTTTCATAGTTGATGTCAGAAATTCATGTAACATTGGTTTTTACATGAATCATTTGTGAAGTTACCTATTTCACAGTTAGACATTAATGACAACATCTGCTGTGTAGAATTTCGGGATCTCGGTTAAATATTAATACATAAAATGAATCATCTTCTCTTAAACAAGCAATATATGGGGCTTCATAATAAAGGAATCATTCATTTAGATGCTGTAAATGTCAGGTTGACAACTGTCACTGGCATTTGATTTTAACCTTTTTACAAACTAACATTAATATTTATTCGTGTCTGAGAATTCCTGAAGTATTCGCGTATTTTGTTCGTCAATATTCAGGTTAAGCGATAAAATGGTCATGAATGATGCTTCATTAATATTGTGATGTCAATGAATGCACATCGTAAAGTGTAATTTATTTCGGTGAATCACTAATTTCAAAACAATCCTTACTTTTAGCTCCTGAAGTCCTTGGACCAGAAAGCTATGACAAGTCATGTGATATGTGGTCACTTGGTGTCATCATGTACATACTGTAAGTGGTTTGTTTGGTTTATTCAGAAGCTTTAATTGGTTTACCAATGCTTCTTCCTTTATAAAAACAAGTTAAGAATTTATATGTGGGTTATACACCAACATCAACATCTAACTGACTTACTGCAGGAATATTGTAGAAATCGTTTGTGCTTGACCATCTGTAAGACTTTATTCCTATCTTCAATTGACCCGATTATTTCACATATATATGCTTCACATAATTTTGGATTCCTCTATCTTGGAAATGTAAATATACCGTAGTCATGTAATGCTTGCTTATACTGAAGACAAACAAGGAACAGGAAGCTATTAAACTGGATCATATGGGCAAGCATGTGGTGTGTACTCTCTTTTTATTACCAGCATTACCATCTGTATGTGATTTACTGTTAAGTACCTGTACTTCCGTAGTTAAAGTTCCCAGGTCTATTAAATACTTCATTCATTGAATACGAAGTGAAAAAGGAAATCTGTTGAAGCATTTAGGACTACATTTTTCGAATTTAAGTTTTTTCACCGCTGGAATGCAAGCATTACAGTATTGGGAATGTTCCTTAATCGATTATTGGTACGGGAACAGAATGACTTGATTATTTTTAATTGTCCTGTTTTGGTTTTGGGCAGACTTTGTGGATTCCCACCTTTCTACAGCTATCACGGTCTCCCCATTTCCCCAGGAATGAAGAAAAGGATCAGAAACGGACAATATACGTTTCCAGATCCCGAATGGAGTGCAGTATCTGAGAACGGTAAGACCTTCAAGGCATTCAATATATATTACAATGCAGGGTTGTCCAACTTCAGGCATGTGGGGCATCATTTTTTTGCGGCCCTTTAGAGTAAGGACGTCTTTAAAGCTTTTGTAAGTATTAAAACTAAGTTTTTTACAGTCCCAATGTATTTTTTGATTGTGTGCCACTCTTCCAAAATCTTTCTTGCTTCAAATTACCCTAAATTTGGCTGAAATGTAGAATGTAGTTTATATATATACAGTCACGAATTTCAATAAGAAAATTTGTGCGACCCCCTATGCTGGTAAAGTTGGACCACCCTGCAATAAGGCATAATCATTCTGCAACATAGCTATGTTATATCTTATTATTTTATCCAGCCAAATCACTCATACGTAAGCTACTCACCACCGATCCAGTGAAAAGGTTGAAAATTTCTGACTTCATGACAGACTTATGGGTTCAGGTACGTTCTAATTGGTATTGAAATTTGCAAGTAGAAGTCAAGCCCAGATTTATTGGGCTAATTTTACTGTAATTAAAGCTTACTGGTTTAGAATCGGAGCGAGGCAAATAGGCCTCAAGGTGGTAAAAGATAGTATTACAGGAATAGCTTTGATGTTGCAAGTAACCATCACACTGGCTCTAGTACTACCTTGTGTCAATAAAGCCAGGTTCAAGAGCTAGCTTCATGTTGCACACCCATCTGGAAAATCATATATTAGATTTGGTTTATTTGTTTTTCTGGAGTCAGTTTGTTTATTTCAACATTAACACCTTGAAATTTTTGTACAAGTAGTGAAAAATAATAGCAAATGTGCTTGTCATGCTATTCATATTTGGATAAGCTGATGTAATATATTTGTTGACGGATTGATTAGAAAACGGACGGCCTTGAGGTAATGTAAAATGGTTCTATGGCAGAATAAAATCTGTAGCTGTTGTGATAGTTACATTCTTCCAATGCCATAATATTTAAGAGCCGTATCCCTTATAACAGGGGATTTGCCTAGGCTTGTTATTTTAAGGTTGTATTGTTTTCTTGTTATGATGCTAAGTCAACCTAATTTTAGTGACACTCTCTAGAATGCATTGACAGCTAGGTAAAGTACTTATTACTGGGGATATTAAGTTGTAAGTTTTTATTGAGTTTCAAGCATGTGAGTGCTAATCGAAGTCTAAAAAAAAACTTCAATTTCTCATCTTACAGGGTGGAGAAAATGTTCCACAAACACCTCTCTTTTCAGCCAGAGTATTGAAAGAAGAAGAAGATCAATGGCCGGAGGTTCAGGTATGTAATTATACCGTAAAGCGTACTAAAGCAATTTTATTACCTCATCTTAATATTTTCGTTTTGTTCTCTCACCAGGACGAAATGGCAAATGCTCTCGCTACCATGCGAGTGGATTACGACCAGGTAACACAAATTAAGAATCTTGATACGGTAAATAATAAATTGCTGAAGAAAAGAAGAGAACAGCAAGCAAAGGAATGATTATCTCAATAAAACTGTCGAAACATTATATTATTCGGTCCAAGTGTTCTGTTTTCGCCGGCATCCGATCTGATTCGCAGAGAAGGCTGAATATGCTTGCGACAAGATTGAGTAGTTGAGACACTTCTATATTCAAATTAGCGCTATGGTTTGGTTACTATTATTACATTTTTTGCCCTATACAAAATCAGTAAACCAACCACTGTACTAATCACATCATAGAAATATCAACAGGAAGTATTCCATCTATCATCTCTAACCTCTTACTAGTATGAGGGGAATATACAATGCTCTCATGTAATAAATAGCATTTTGCTCACATTATATGTATTGTATTATCTTTTGACTAATTATACAGACATGATTTCTCGTTCTGTTGCTGTCAAATTGAACAATTTTTAATATCATTCTACTTGTAGAACTTGGCCATAGACTATCGTAGTGTTTGCAAAAGCAACAGCTATTATTACGTAAAAATGACATTCGTATGTTCAGTTATTTTATGCTGTGCAGGTTTAAAATTATGTTTGTATAAATTTAATGAAATAGACAGTTAACGGTTCATCAATTTTATCAATTATCGATTTATACATATTTTTACAATGCCACGACTTCAAAACTAATGTGGTTTTAACAGGCCTATAAAGATTTCGTAGTGGTAAAATAGCCTGTTTCTGCATTCACTCGCATATAAAGTGTCCTTGCTGTAGCTAAAGAAATGTTTTAATTATTATAATTTTATAGTTTGAAGTAATCATGGTGTTTAATGGATATTTTACTAGAATTGAGATGCTCCTTTCAACAGATTACTTTATATTCTGAACAAAAAAACTATTGAATTATTAATTTCCTTTTTATATTTTGTGGTTCCACTAATCCAATGATCAATTTAATTTTTTCTGTTGAAGTCAAGGTGACATTTTAACCCCCAATCAACTTTCTCTTTGGTCCTTTGTTACTGTTTCAAATTTCAAGAATATGGACATGCAGATGGTCTGTAGTGATCAAATATCTTTTCATCGTGACTCCACCATGATTTGGCATCTCTGATATTTTAGTGTGCAATAAGTTTGATTTTATGCGTTTGTAAGTATAAATTTGTTGCAAAGTATAGTTTTAGCTCATTGTTATACATAATGTGAATGTATTCACTGAGACCAATGGAAAGAGACCAATTTGTGTAATTAGTAAAAATTGTGAACGGTCATGTGTCGGTTTGTTAATTTTTTAGAAGGTGACTTGCTAGAACTAAATTTTTCACTCAATAACACTGCTAGAAGTGCTCAGTTGTTGCTAACATATAAAAGTGACTTGGATTAGGGGTGTATTACAATTAAATCCAGCCAGAAGGGGAGAATAGAGTTATTCCAGGTATTGCTGAAGGATAACCGTACATGGATGATAAAGTAAGTTTCAGACGTATTGTGTGAGCTTGCATGGAGTTATTTTATCAACACAACAACAGCTTAGTTGGCCTTTCCTGTTATACTGTCAAAACAGTATATTAAAACCGATTTCTAGCGTCACATGACTCGTTATTGAGTCCTCAGAATAGATTAAAAGTTTGAAATTGTAAAGGATACAAAATATCCTCAATGAATTAACTGATAACATCGATGTGACAGATTCTTGGAAGCTACTGTGTTCTTGAAACCAACATGTTCTACCTTTTTCTGTTAGTTTTATTCGACCCCCTAACATAAAATTTGTGAACGTACCCTACATTCGGAGCTACTTGTGAATTACCTGAAAGCTGTCTTCTCATTGGTCGAGACGGCACTCGCACTGCATTATGGGACAGTAAACTCCACGTGAGGAGTGTGATCCATTTTGCACCGAGGAAGGAGGATTTGGTGAAATAAATATTGAGAACAAGTGAACATTTTTCGACAACCAAGACGATCAGAAAAGAATTGAACAGTTCGGTGAGTACTGACAGTCGAGTGATTAAAACTTTACGGAATGATTCTGTCGTTGGTATAACTGCAGCAATGCAATCGAAGATTAAAATGTATATTCCAGGTATGTTATGTTAACAATGTTATTCCATTGTGCAAAATGCATTTTGAAGTATCAAATGTTATTCGGAATTCAATTGCTACAGAGTCCGACGGCAAGTTCTAGTATCTCCAACCTTATATTGTACAAATTACAACAGGGTTTGAGTAAAGAACCCTTTGTAGGCCCCGCCACCCCCTCGGGGCATTCCTAAAATATGGAAGCAAGATACTCAGTTTCACACATTGTCTTCAATTCAATCACTTCTCCAGATTTAGTGAATTCCTTGCTCGGTACTGGCTGGTTCTGAATTTTGGTTTCATTACCTGGCTCTTCTACATTTCCTAACCATTGATATCATTTCAGGAACAATCAGGGTGATATGGCACTGCGTCCAAAATTTGATCCAGAGCCTCATGGCTTGGACAGTAACTTCAGACTGACTAAGTTTACAGGTGACTATATAGCCTATTATGCATACACATTGTTGGTAGAGATACCCGAGTCCTTTAATATTCAAAACAAAATTCAGTTTACAACAAAGCTCTACACGCTATCATTAAACCTTAAACCAATCGGGTAAACCTTTGTTCATGGCAATATCATCGGAAGATTTTGAATATACATCTAACAATCTATTAATCTGCATGGCAAACAGTTCCTACCTATTGGAAAATCTGGATTATTTTTAATTTTTTGTCTAGGCCTTCATGGTGGAGCATGCAAAGTGCCAAGTGATGTTTTAACCAAGCTTCTGGAAGACCTGGGCCAGACTCAGTATCAAGATGAGCAGTACCTGGGTGGGATGATAATGCCTCGCTTAGGTAAGGAATTCGATTTTTTGATATCTCGGTTACCACCATATTATAAACCGCGATTGAATTGAACTCATCTATTCAATTAAGGTATTGGGATGGACACCTGTGTCATACCTTTGCGGTTTGGTGGATTATCGCTGTTGCAAACCACGGACTTCTTTTATCCGATCGTTGATGATCCCTACATGATGGTAAGGGTCCTTTTTAGTTGTGCCTGTGGATGTGTAATGCAGAGTTGTAAAGCATTTCACAATAATAATTCAATTTCAATTCCTAATTTCCAGTCTTCATAATATTCCAACAATTCTATTTTGAGTTTTTAAATGTTACATTACCTTTTGCATTATTCCTTAAACTCTATGCAATGGATGTTGAATATATGCATTAAAAAATAAATATGTCTTTCCTTAGTTACGCACCTACTCGGTTTATAGTCTAACAGTTCGAAATATTCATCTTATCAGGGTAAGATTGCCTGTGCTAATGTCCTCAGCGATATGTATGCTATGGGAGTGATGGAATGTGATAATATGCTGATGCTTCTCGGAGTAAGTTCCAAGTTCTCAGAGAAAGAGCGTGATAACGTCATTCCTCTTATGATAAGAGGATTCAAAGTAAGTCTTCAGAATTTGGAGTAATATGATAAAAGAATATGATATTGGTAGCCTATAATAATCACCTCTGAGAAATCCCTAGGTATGTTAATTTCCAAGTTGTAAAATTTTCTCATTCGGTAAGGATTGTGCCGAAGAAGCAGGAACCTCTGTCACTGGAGGACAAACAGTATTGAATCCTTGGTGTATCATTGGAGGTGTTGGAACAACAGTTTGCCAAAACAATGAATTTATTATGTATGTATTCTTAATTTATCAAAATATATTGTATTTCCTGGATATTAGGCCCATTGCAAACTGCTGTGATGTAGGAACCATTTTGTGTTTGTACATGGTACTGGCAAACCTATGGGAAAATTACTGTACTAGAATTGTATGCAAAATATATCATTACCGGGAGGTCAATCAGTGTAAAGCAGTCTGATAAGGTTCCTGGCTGGAGCGTCATGGAATTCAGGAAGTGGGAGATTGAATAAAACTGATCAGCAAAAGTTAGTTTTTTTGCATTTGAATGATTTCCTTTTCGTTTACATTAAGGCCTGATAACGCAGTACCCGGTGATGTTCTTGTCCTGACCAAACCTCTCGGCACACAAGTCGCGTGCAACGCACATCAGTGGCTCGAGCAAATGCCAGATAAATGGAGTCGGATCAAGCTCATAGTGACCGAAGAGGAAGTCGAGAAGGCCTATCAGGACGCTATGTTTAACATGGCACGTCTTAATCGAACCGGTAAATGAACAACTTTGTATGTGATCTAATAATGATGTATGTGATCCAGCCATCAAATTTACTTGGCCAGGATAAAGGCCACAGATTTGTCCTGTGATTTCTCGCATGCAAGCCATAAATTAGACTTGAGGAAAGCTAAACGGTTATTCCTTATTATCCACTCACGCTAGATAACTTTACATGTTTCATTTCACAAAGATGTGATTGTTATTTAGAAAGGCATCTGGTAACCTTAGTATAGATACCCTCTGATATAACTTTTTTTTATACTTCTGCAAACAGCTGCTCAGCTGATGCACCAGTACCAGAGCCACGGTGCTACTGACGTAACAGGATTTGGAATCCTTGGCCACGCCAAGAATCTCGCTAAGCAACAGCGAAACGAGGTTAATTTTATAATACACAATCTTCCTTGCATCGTTAAGATGTCCGCAATAGCAAAGGCATGCGGAACCATGTTCGGACTATTGAGTGGAACATCGGCCGAAACATCAGGTCAGTGAACTGAAATCATGGCTTTACTAGTTCTCTTGGAAACAAAAATATGATTTATATTTGATGTATAGGCGGCCTTTTAATTTGCCTGCCAAGGGAACAGGCTGCTAAGTACTGCGCAGAGATCAAAAAAATTGAGGGTCACCAAGCATGGATTATTGGTATTGTGGAAAAAGGTAGTCACTGTTTTTACCAGATATTGGTTATAGCAGTTGAATCCAACAGGCTTACATTGTATTTTGTTTAAGGCGAGCGTACCGCACGAATTATCGAGAAGCCGCGAGTGATTGAGGTAGAAACCTTGGAAGATGGAACGGTTCAGAGCGTTCCACCAACTACTACTCCTCGGCGTAATTCAAATCAAGTAAAATCGCATTACTCCCAAATCATGTTAATATTTATCGGTATATAGTATCATATATATGGTAATAATACTCCCCTCGCTGACTTTACACTCCATTGATCAAAATTCGAATTGGTTCGCAGTAATGAGATGACTTGGGGAAAAATGAAGTCACTGTTATAGGATTATTTAGCAGATTCAGTTAGGAATTTTTTTGGTCATTATTTGGATACTCGGATAGTCCGTGACACCCTCCAATTGACCCAAGACTCCATGCACAATTTTAGCTTCCTGGAGTGGATATAGGTTGACTAGTCAAAGCTGACACACCCACAAATAGCTGAAATTATTTTCATGTCTCTATATGCAAACAAACATTGAGTATTTGCACAATTATTAGCTCAAGCAAGTCACGCCAGTAACACACCACCAACAAGTGCCAAAATCTCCAACGCTACACGTTACTCAGCAACAACACGTACAGTTAACAACGGTAAAGTTATTATTTTTATCACTCAAGATAACTGTGTTCAGATACTCGTATTGTGCTTTGCAGGTCCCACAATTACAGCAAGTACAGTCGCAGATAACTACCCAGACCAATAATCATCACATTGGACCACAAACGACTGTCAACACTCAGATGCAGGAGAGCCATCATGTCACGCATCTTGCCCCTGTTACTCAACACGAGGGTGTTCAGTTGCAACAGGTTTGTTGCTTGGAATTTTAAATAACTAAAAATATAATAAATTTTTTGACTCCTCATATTTTTTGGCCTAGGTAATCGTCCACGAGACGCAACAATATCACCAGCAACAGCCACAAATGCAACAGACCCAATTCCAATCACATCAATAAGAGTACTTTCAAAATTGTTGGTAGTACTGCCTACGGGTAGAGCAACATGCAATGACATGCTGCGGCAATGGCAAGTTGCAATTTACCACATTGCACCCTTTTCTGCTGAGAAGTTACAGGGTTTCTGTATTTTATGATTACTTGTTCATAGTCTTGTCCTATTTACTACATATACATTGCTCCTTAATCACTGAAAATCATCATGTGCTGCTGCTGCTGCTACTTCTGCCGAGCAGATATTCCAACCGTTCCTTTCCCGACTACTGATGGAGAGATGCTGATTTGTTTTCGATTCACAGAGTATGCAAAGGACTGAAGACCTGTGACTTCTTGAAGTCTGCACCAAGAACTATTTACTCAGTAGAATAACACCTGTGCTGATGCAGTATATTTGCGATGGTATTTTATTACCTGAATGAAAACTGCAGTTGCCTGCCTGTGGTTAAATAGCTATTTTTGATTCGACTCCAATCCAAATCTGGACTGCTATTGTAATTTGTCCTCTTTATGCATCTGATGATTAGGTGATCATGAATCTAATATAGTCTTTTGTTTGTCACGTTTGCATACACTACTCCCTATCACAAAGGAGGATGCTTTGTATATCTGAAACTCTTTCGGTAGGTCGCCTTTTTCTTGATAATTATTGGTCTGTTTGTTGATGCCGTTGATGACCCTTCCTATTGTGTCTGTTCATTCTGACTTCTGTGTATGTATAACTAATTAGACTTCATTTTGAATTCAGTAGTTTATTATGAAGAGTTGCCAAAGATAACCAGTGCTTATCGCTCCAGAGTCGGTGAGAGAAGGGATCTAAACAGCACACATCTATTATCACATGTGTTTAGTAAATGACCTATATACTAAGTCTATGAAGAATTGGGGGTTATTCGACTGCTGTAAAACTATGAAGCCAACGTAAACTTGGAAGTTACATCCACAAAATCAATATTATTCGAATCTGGTGGAGCAGTAATTTATCTTTTGAAGTAGAGGTCACATAATCATAGCACATAAAAAAATTCCTGAAAAGTAAGACTTCAAATAAAATTTATTTTCAATTAGCCGTGTCTTTCCGAATTCCAATCAATATAAATGAGACTGCATGGTAGCTGTGAGCAAACCAGGAATTGGAATATATAGATTTCAGGTGTGTAGTTTGCACAGAGATATCGATTCAATAGTGTTATCTGGAATTAGGATTCAATCGGTCTTCCCGACTGATTTTGATGAAAAAATAGCGAGATATCTCTCTTATTTCCCTTGAGAATCGGAGATATGAATTTTAGCTTGAATCAAGTCTGTTAGAACACTGGATCGATGGTTCTATGTTCAGAAGTCATCTTATTATCCCTAGAGCTTAATCGTGCTTTTACAATTATGAAAATGGTGAAATGTGTTTCTGTCTGCATGCTTAAAGCACCACAGGTGTGTGTGTAGGTGTCCTTCACCTTTAATGTTCATACTGCCGCTCTGAAAGGGGGACCATACTCGTATATATTTTACAACCACTTTGTTATAATAGGGAAAGCGAGCACTTTACTTTCCAACAGAAACAATTTTGTTTTCACACTAATTCTTTTTTTAATACTTAATAGTCAAAGCTACAAACATGGTTTTATAAAAATAATATTTACGTGTAATGCAAACGTAGTAACAGAAAATAAGTCAACATACTAACACAAATCAGTCTTAGATTTTGGAGACAAAAAAACAATGAAACCGAGTAACTTGAATGTCAAAAGCGAAATGCAAAATTTTTTTGGTCAATACATCACAGTTACAATGATCTATGTTGAGATACACTTGACTGAACCAGTGAATTTTTTTTATTACTAAACAACTACTGATTGGCAGATTATACATGTAAAAATTGTGCTGTAAAAACTACTTGCTAAGGTCAATAATAAATATGTGCAAGATCTCTTTTACTGCAATCCGTTGTAGGCATATTCCGCTTTATTATGCATTATTAGCTTGTTGTCAACGAAGTAAAAACTGTCTGATTTTGTTTCGTACGATGATTTGATCATTTCCTTTCCTGTTAAAAAATATTCGATAACATTAAAAAAACATAATGCAACTTATCGAATCGGCGTGACTTCCACAGCGGTGATGATTCACGATCCATGCTAAAATATTGTTACTCTACTTTTGGCATTATTAAAGCCACTACTCATTAACTATTATATCAATTAACTCACTCAATTCCTCAGCGAGTTCTGGAAACTCATAAATGTGTTCACATGTATTTTTGCTGTTTGGAATGCAGAATCCGAAATCAAAATCGAAGCTTTTCAACAACGTGTCTCGAAAATAATGACGCTCAATCATGCGGAAATGTTGTACCGGTTTGTCTCCCACCACGAATTCCACTCTGCAACGAGAATTCAGAGACCACAGTTAGAACATGGGAATAGTCGTAACAAATATCGATCCAGGTTTTAATTCATGCTTCCAGAGAAATGCATATAAATCCCCAAATCTCATTGTTCAATTATAGATTATAACCACAGAAATAACCAGGGGAGATACAGTAATAAATATGGAATGTGCATCACGGCGGTTGTAAACAATGGTTAAAAAAGGATTCCGTCTTAAAACCAACGTCGTCTCGTGTGCACTTCATTAATAATGCAGGAGTGCTCATAAACTTGTAGAAAAATTCAGGAACTACCATCCTGCTATTTGTATGCTAAATGCTCAGGGAATGGTGTTCCCTCACCAAAGGCTCAGTTCTCTTTTTTAGTACTGGCCCGTCAATTTACAGCACTTTAAATATCTTCACAATACCAATTAAAAAACACTACAATATATACAATATCTTTACACAATTTTACCCAGTACAAAGGGGGCATGGTAATGTGGAAGATTATAAATTATGAAAATTAGTCTTTGAATTTTTCAGAACCTTTTGTGGTGAGACATCTGCCATTTATTCACACATTCATTGATAAGTTTATCTAGTTAAAAATGTGTTGGTCAGATATATCACTCCATGTAAATTAACAGTAAGTTTTCAACGTCATAGATGCAGTTGATATATACAATGGTCCAATCCATAACTCAAGACATTTTAATCCATCACTAACAGGCAAATATTTTATGGAAAAAAAGTGAATAAAGATGTTTTAACAGACTGACATAAAGAACTTACGTGGCTCCAACTACTCCGAGCGTAAGAAATTGTGGAGAGAACTGATATTTCACAAACCGTCCAGCATTTGCATCGATTTCATCGCTATCTTGGGAATCCACTTCTTGAACAAGTTCTGAGGTAAAATTATACAATCATTAAATTTTTGTTACATTATGTGACATGCTACATAAATCAGTTAATGGCGGACCTATTCCTTGTGTTACAGAATCTGTAGATAATATCAGACAACCAAAAATCAATAACAAGATGCAAGGCTTAGCTAACAGATGTTAGAATGCAGAACTAATTTTATAAATTCCCATATGTATATACTACGTTTCAATGCAGCTGCTGACAGAACAAGCTTTTTCAATATCATGGACATGCTTTAACTATAATTTATTTAAATATTCGTCATATTATTCGTATTCGCCTCGGAATGAAATCACTTAAATGCTATTCACACATGCGCTGCTCTTCGTGGTTTCAAACAAAGGGCAAATCTATAACAGTATAATGTAATATAAAGTTACGTCACTTATAGATAGCAAAAATATCAAATCTGTTTGATCGAGGTCAATATTGTTATGTTGTAAATAATCCTGTCGATCAATGAAATGCTAATCATATCTTATCATTATCTTTTAATCAATATTACCATTTCGGAAAGGGCAAATCACGTTGATGAATGTTGATTAAGCATGTCAAAAACACCTGATCAATATCCTGTAATCACTTGTACAAATTGTATCGTTGCTATTTCAAATAGTAATATAAACTAGACCCTCTAATGCTAAGTCGAAACTATTTCTACTAACTTCTCTTTATGCGTACAAAAGTCAAGAGATATATATGAGCGCGTGCGAGACTAGCTGCCACGCTCACTCGATGTTGTGCAGGTGTTCACACAGTTGCAACCAGCGCACTAAGAATATTAACATGTGCACAAAATTTCATTAACCTTAGTTCATACTCGGTCGGAACATGATTTTAGAATACAATTTGTTTTAACAATTGTTATTATGATATAATTTAACTATTGAATCATGATTGGCTGTGTAGGATACTGCTTCTGTGTCATCCAAATATGAATACAATATATAAAACAAATTTAGAAAGCACTCCAGAACGCTGTGCAACTTTCTCCCATGTCAATTTTCAGGAACACATCTTTTGCACGAAACGAGTGTTGCATTTCTTATCGCACTCAGACGCTGTCGAAGCGTGGCTGTGATAACAGTAGCACAGTGTTTACTCCTAATTTTTCTTACTACTAGTTACTCAAATACCTTTCGTAAGTAGCAATATCTTCAAGAGGAAGAGGTGAGAAAAGGAATAAGGTGCATCTTACTGTGTGTCAGAAGCTAGACTTAATTGAACTGCCTTCACTGAGGTATTTTAAATTCTTGCGGAAATTATCACGGTATCATGGTTAATTAAAGTAGATTGAGGAACTTTTTAAGTGCTGTAGCAGCTGGAAAAATGTATTTTCCTGCAGTTAATAACACCCATTTCTTACCATTTGATGGTTTTGAAATTTCAAAAAGCACAGAACCGGTGTCCATATCTCGAATCTTGAAGCGTGTGAAATCTATCCCGTATACATTATCATTCAGCGAACATAGGTATTCTGAAAACAAAATCAAACTATTTAATAACTAAATTAAAGATTGTTCCTAATTCTAAACCCAATCATATTTTGATTCTATCAGTTTTCCCACATTTAGAAAATCTTGTTTTTAGAAATACATACTTTCGGTTGGACAGCCTAGCTTTAAGATATCATCGGGACTTATTGACTCTTTTTCAAGAAGTTCTTCCTCTGTAACTGTTTCCTTTGGACTTATTCCGCTATTGCTTTCCTTATTTTTCTTTTGATGCCTTGAAAGAAAACTTCCACCTTTCTTCTTGTTTCCATTTGACTTCTTCATCATGTTAAAATCAACCTGTCTTGTAGAACAACTAACAACTAAGTCACTTGCGGTTACTGCTGAGCTCGATATACGAGTGGAAATGAAATATCAGACTTCACTCCAACAGCAGACGACAACGATCAATTATTCGTACGACTGCAACGAGCACCAACGAAATGAATTAATAAATGATATAGCAGCGGCACCTGACTACAATAAAAAAACGGCAGAATAGCACAATCAATCGGCAAACTGGAATCACCGAACAAGTGAAAGTCAATATTGACTGAACAGCTGAACGCCATCTCATTTAACATGCAAAAAGATGGAAGTTGTTCATCATCGCTGACAGCATGTTCCTTGGGAATAGTAAACTGATAATTCACAAGGAGATTATTCTATTTCGTAAAATTCGATTCAAAAAAGGAACTGTGAAGCTGGTGGCTCTGGCAGCTAGACTGATTCGCTAATCACCATGCATTTCTAGTAACTACAGTACCGAATATTTTTACCCTTGTCAGTCGAACTCTTTTTCTGATATTAACGCTGGTGATTTTATTTCATGAACACCTGACGCCGTATTAAACTGGTAATGCTGTATCATTCAACGTCCATCCAAATTAAAATTTAAAACAAACACAGTACTGGAATATACTGGAAGTTCTGAATCAAGAGTTTTAAAAAATTTGTTTTAAAATCTTTGTGACATCTGATTGATCTCAGTGATAACGTGCAACGTGCAAACGCAATATTATGATTATGCGTAATTATACTTCCATTTTGTAATATTTATCGACAGAACTGTGTCTATGGTTAAATTTTTATTCCGTGTTTTTCTCGTTAAACATAATGGTCACTTAATGCCTGAATAGCTACTCTCTAGTTCCACCTAGCGTCACATGATACAGCAAAATTCATGCTTGTTTCTCCTACAGCACTGTGGATCGATCGCCATAGCTTACTGGTTTGTAAAAATTGAAAGTTGTAATGAATACTGCACCTGAAACAGAATGGTCAACGAGAGAAAAACTCGCTATCGCATCCTATGTTTTAAGAAGCGGAGAACAACACTGGTATGTACATGTGTAGTGTGAAAGAGGATATTTTATAGTGTAAAATGCAACCCCAACCCTGGATTAGAACAGTAGCTATATCACAACCCAACTCCATTTTTAGGCTTAGTGAACCGTTGTGTAAACATAGGAAAGTAAATATGACATGTCTTTTCTAACAAAGATATATTGGAATTCATTCAGGTCTGGTGTTGCAAGACTACTCAGACCGCTAGGAGAACCGGGTCGCCCACCCGATTGGTTCAGCCCGAAATACTGCGCTCAGCAATATACTGCATTGCTTGGGGACATTGATGTACCCAAGTAAGGAGCGTTACAACATTTTATCTTCAGTATTGCTTGCTAGTGCTTAATTCTTCCATATATATATACTCGATTTATTTTGCAGACGCAAACGTGGTACGAGTAGTGAAAATAACGAGTCAACGGATGTTTCCTCTCCCCTTTCGATAGAAGAAACGATAGTTCGCGGATTGACGCAGGACAGGATTGATGAGCTCAAAAAACAGATCCGAGATGAACGGACTCAGTATCGCAACATGAAAAAAGAACTGGAAATGGTAAGCAGTTGTTGCTTCATCATGTAACCTTATCCCCTTTACGCAAAGGAAATTTTTATCTGTGTAAGTGGACTAGTTATTTCTCGTTTCAGATTGATTCCGGTGGTCTTGACGACAAACTGGATGAATTGTTAGAGCAGTATGGAGAGTACGTTCATTGCAATTACTTTTTTGGAAATTAGTAGTGGCTTTTTAGAGAGTAATTTTCTTGTCATTGCCTTCACCAGGGGAATTTCTCTATTCGCATTATTATCTCGAATTCAACGAAATTCCAGTTAGCTTAAGTTCTCGAGGTAAAATTCATGCTGGTGAACTGTACTGCTGTGCAATATAGGCTTTGATATTCATTTGCACTGTAAATAAAGTTTCAAGACGAGCTGAACAATGTTCAGAGCTTGTCACATGTTTTTGTTAATGATATTCATAGCTTGAAGTAATTTCGTCCCCTCGACTTCGAGCAAGTGAGTGTAAATATATTTAATTGAGTGATGCTCAAACCTCTCAACCTTTAATAATTAAATGTAACGTAGAAACCTGCATTTTGAAATTGTTGCTGTATAAAATATGAAATTTTAATCTGTTGCCATTTTAGAAATGATGATGATGATGTACCCACAGAGCAAGCTCCTCGAATTCAAGAATCGGAGTCCCAAAAAGTTCCTTCACCTGTTCTCTCACCAACAGGAGAACGCCTTGTTCCAAGTTCAAACGGTACTTTGTGTATATTTTGGTCGATTCACTAAAATTACAAAATTTCCTGAATTGTTTCGAGATTAAAGCTGAATATTTTTCTTCATCAATTCCATCATAGGGATTTTTTAAGTATGAGAGTAAATCTAAACCCATTACTAATTGTTAGGCAATTTTTTTATGCAGATTGCGACATGACTGACATTGAACTTGCCGATGATCAGCAATCAAATTGTATCGCTGAAGAAGTCAAGAATGAGCTGAGGAAAATGAATATTCCATTGACAATGCAGGTTAATCAAGATATTCAGACTACCCCAGAAGAAACAAGTAGGATCGGACAGGATTTTGATATAAAAGAAGAAAATATGGAGGTACTTATGTTGTTTTATATCGTTAGCAACTATATATGAAAGCATTGCTACAGTATTTGGATATTTTTACTTGTTAACACTAATAATTTTTAGGATTCTCCTGTTGGTACACTATCTACATCTGAAATACAAGTAACAGCAGTTCATAATAGCGGGAACACTCAGAGAACGGATACAGAGGGTATGTTATACACGTTCGTAATCGCTGGTTTACCTCATCTAATTGGCCTCTTTTGCCCAACCAGTTCCTTCGTCTTCACAGCATCATTGTTTGCTAAATAACAATAAATTAATGAATATGCTGTAAATATATACAAATACCAAAGTAATAATTGCTGTGTACTGTTCATCATTTTGATACTATTGTGGTGAAGCAATTGTGAATAAAGTAATTATGTGATACTTATTCCCTTGCACACAGGTCTCTTGCTTGAAATGAGTGACATTGCAAGTGCAACCTTTGACACAACAGAGGTGGTTTGTATATGTTATCTAGATAGTGATTAGAATTTCCAAACAAATCTTATCTAGTAGTGTAGCACATTATCAGAAATTGAGCAGTGAAATCAAATTGGAAATTATAAGACCTGTTTCAATCATGTTATGGGGTAATGACTTCTGGACAGAAACTCAAAGGTGTAAAAAGGTGCTGTTTCCATTACTTTTCGTGGACTAATCAGTTTTAAAGGCTCAATCCGGCTAATGCAAGTTTTATTATATATAACCTCAGAGGTTATATTCTATCTGCAAGTAAGCTTCATGAGTGTGGTTTTGATTATCTACTGGCTTAGTAGCCTGGATTAGCCGTAAGTTAGTGGAACTTCTACAAAACGTAGTTTATCTATTTGAATAACACACATTATTCCCATCATTCGTTTTCAGGAAGAACCACCTGCCATTTGTATTGACAACCAAACCTCACCATCAGTTGTTGAAAGTGCTAATCCTTCCATAAAGGCGATAGAGACTATATTAACTGAATCACTGTCATCGCAAGCAGATAAGAACATTTCAGATGACAAATCTTCACAACTTATAAATGAAATTAAGAAAGACGATGAATTCCTGAAACTTGATCATTCTGCTCAAGTACTTGTAAGTGATCGATCTTTGATCGAAGGGAAAGAACCGAATTCGCGTGACAGAGAATTAGATGAACAACAGACTGCAGCTGAAATTTCTGAATGTTTGAATACAGTACGGGAGGGAGAAGATTCAAAAGACAACAGTGAAGAGGTTAGTTTGTGTGTTTCAGTGTAACATCTGAATTAACTGCAGTAAATTTTTAACTAACCATTCCAAATTGATCCTAATGGTAGTATGTTCAAGGTTAGTTTTCAATGGTTCATTCCTGGTGAGGTTCGCAGATGTAATATACAATAAAGTAAATTTTTGCTCTGACTGTTTTATCAGTTAAATCAATTTTTTATTTTCATTGTTTCATTTGTAATTTTCAGCCCTAAATTTAACTAAAGTAGATATTTCCAAGATTCTCTATTTAGTAGTGTTTTTGGTGATAGCAGACATCTTCTCCTAAGCTGCCAGCAGTTGAAGATACCATTTGTGCAGACAGACCAGAAGACAGTGAATCTTTGTATAATGAATCATTGGATGAAAGAAGTCAAGGAGGTAAAGCTGATTTCTACATAACTTTGTTTGTCTGTAATTAAGAATAGCGGGAATAAATACAGATTTAGGCAACCTTTTTAGGATTGGTATGGAAATCATTCTTAAAAATAAACTATTGATTATTGGCAGAATTCAAACTCATTGTACGCATTTAATATTTGCTCGTGTGTCAGAAGTATTCCATCCAACACTTCTTTTTAACAGCCTACTCACAATCGATCAGCTTGCCTAGCACTCCTCTTCCTTACAGCCAATGTACTTCCGATAGTTTCCCAGCAAGTCCTGCTCTATCACACAGGTATTTCAAGTGTATACTACTCACTGAGTTGCTCAGCATGACTTATAATACTCATGTTTTATTCATTCTTCGCGCAGTAGCGACATTGATCCTGATCAGGCAACGAATTGGAAGGCTTGGAGAAAATCGATCATGATATTATGGAAACAGGTCGCTAGTCACAGGTAACTGTCAACTCTCGCAGTGTTTCAATAGCAAACAGTCCCCAATATGTCCAAATCAATATATAGAGAATATATAAATCATTGAATGTATTGTAATAAGCAGTCTGTTCATAAGTATGGAAGTTCATCACCTGTGTATAATTGTATCTACCATCTACAGGTAGTTATTACTTCACAGTGAAATTAAATGAAAAACTTGTCAAGTAATATCGAAGTCCTTGCTTGTTAAGCTTTTTCATTGAAAATATATCCTTCAGTGTCATGAAATTAAATTTATATGTAACTAAATGTTATTGCGTGTTTGGTAGTTTAAATGCTATTCTTCCATGTGTTTGATTGTAAGAAAGAAAACCCAAACTCCTATTCTAAGTTTATTATACTATGCATGCATTTAGATATGCTAGTCTTTTCCTACAACCGGTAACAGATGACATAGCGCCCAACTATTCAACCACTGTTTGTCGAAGCATGGATTTGTCAACTATCAAGAAGAACATTGAAGGTGGTGTGGTATGTGACATCGCTTATTGATATATACAGTAGAACACTGATATTTAGTTTTGTATACAGTAAAAGTAATATTGTTTATTTTTGAATTTCGAAATAATTTAAATGTAAATTACTTGCCAACAGGGGAGCGAGTGAAATAGGGCCCGAAAAAAAAGGTATTTTATGATGTGAGGTGAACATTTTTATAAACCTTAATGAAGAGGGCATACTAATTAAATGATATTATACAATTTGTATTCATGGTAAATTTTATATACTGATTTACTTTCAATATTTATATTACATCTATGTGTGTGAATACTTTTCGTTCCGACTCTGCAGTGACTAAAAGAATGCGTTGTATAACATTATTTCCAAATTCTGTATTAAAAATCACAAATATTTTTCGACGTTTTCCAACAGATTCGAGCCACAAGTGAATTTCAGCGAGATCTGATGCTCATGTTTCAGAATGCTATAATGTACAACAGTTGTGAACATGACGTTTATAAGATGACTACGGAAATGCAGAAGGATGTTATGGATCAAGTTGCTGTAAGATTTAGTTACTTACATTATCAATAGCCTAGAAAATAGATTTTCCCGCAGACAAACTGAACATTTGACACTCGTATCACTGCTCTGTGGTATATCTGTGATATAGAGCCTCTACTGAGAGCAGTGCCTGAGTGCTGTAGGGTGATAGGTACGCATGACCCATTTTCACCGATGCCAGTAATTGAAATATTATCCAATGTAATCGTTTTTCAACACGTATCTCGCATCGTTTCAGCAATTTTTAGCAACTCAGCTAATGGTTGAAACCGCTGTGAAGCCAAATTCTAACAAAAGCTTACGAAGGAGCACTATGCGTCGGTCTGCATTCAGTGAGAAGGTAAATATATATCCTACAAGGATTTCTATATCCCAATGAAGGTTTTTTTGCAATATTTCTATGAATCATACTTGTTGCAATTCAAAAATGTTTATAGTTTTTAACAGTACCCCATTATTATTGAATGGTGATCAACTGGAAGGATGTTAAGGTTATGTGTACTAGACAAGATGTTTTTACCCTTTAATATTGTATCATATACATATTTGTACATTGTCCCGGTGCCCTTAGCAAGCTCTAGCTGATGCAAGATAACTCGATATCTCCATTTGCACAAAATATTTACATTTCTTTAATCTTATTAGTATTGAATTTCCTGACAATAGGAACCTAATTTACCGTGGTTTTATGTTGGTGACCATTAATTCAATTTTATGAGCTGGAAGAATATATAACTCGCAGACTTTAAGGTATGGGAAGTTGCATGACTGGCTGTCAGTGGTATTTGAAAGCATTAAGGTTTTCATCTGTTAAAAATAGTTTGAATTACCCTGGTAACCAGAAAAAGGTTTAATTTTCCATACAACATGTCTCCATGGTAAGATATTTGTAATGATTTCATCTTGGTGAATGGCATCAATGTCTGATTACCCTGGCAGTGTTGTATCTGATATCTCCTGGTACTCCTAGATTCTTGATAACTTCTAGGGGAATCCTGTCTATAGTAATTATATTATTATATAATGGTTCAAGAACCAGTCATTTCTCTGGTTGCAGTTCATATCCCATCGCTGCCAACTAAGCAAACGATGAAAAGGAATAAATTTCATTGCCAAGAACGATTGGCAAAGTGCTGGTAGCACCTTTGAGGAACAAAAAATGAATTTTGTAATGCAAATGATGATAATGATAATAATGGGCGTTTCCGTGAGTGGTTGTGACGCCTTTGTTTGTGAACTCCATTGTATTTCGCTCACACGCACCTGTTTTCCTACTGCGTGCAATTGTCTCGAAATTAAAATATTCAAGTCTGTCAATAAGCCCGTCCATCACTTCGCGGTCTTCGTGACGTAGATTCGTTTGGAATCCCAGGTTTTTTGAATGGTTGCTCTTAGTTACCCTGTCTAAAAACATTCAGGTGTCAACGACAGTCGGCCACGTATACGCAACTCCGGATATACTATTATCTGTGCTAGTGGGTATATTTACAATTATTACGAATGCAGTTTTTGGTTGTTTGTCTTGGTGGATTTATCGGTATATGGTTCTTGGAACTTAATACTTCAGTTTATCGAATCACGCGTCACCGCCCATTTTGTTTTGATGGTGTATTGGTACTGTATATTTGCGATGTTGAACCTTGATAATTCGATCGTATCGAAATAGGCTCTGATATCAATATTCTGCCGTACTATCTAGACTTTTACTAAACCCAGACCCAGCAAATCAACTTGTACTTGTAGACATTGTTTCCACATGACTTTTCAACTTGCTTGGGGATTATTGGCCTTGCAACAAATCGATGAATTCAGATCTCCAGCGTTTTATCGCGATGGCACGAAAATTTCGATTTTGATTGTGATTAAAATAATTATACTACAGAATATACAGAAAGCAGACTAACGTAGTTTCTTCTTCCTCTCGACTAAGTACGGTACTTTTCACGGTTTTCTCACGACATGCTGGTTTATTTCACAACATTCACTTTCAGTCACGGCACTTAAAAAAGCGTGCGTTTATTTTCGAAAATTGTTTCGTAAGCAGTTTGATATTTGAGAAAGTTGTGACGTATTTCTCTTCCAGGTAAGCGAAGCTCGCTCGAAACGAGTCGCTGCCATCGAAGGAGAGGCGAAGTTAATGAGGAAAAAACAACCTTCTCACGAATAAATGACAAATAATCTTTGGTTGCCGATATCTATTTTCTTTTGTACCTAAGTTAAAATCTATTAAAAGAATCAAGAAGAATATCACTTGCCTTATCATACAGAGGTGTTAGCAAACAATTACGACACAGCACAGCACTGGGGGGCGCTTATGAATTCTGAAGGGCGGATAAGAAAATCTACCAATGCAGTCGTTATAAATAATGAAGGTTATCTCATTAAATTTGTGGCAAGTCGAGGAATTTTACAGCATAGTTCCGTGTCGTCTTTGTTGTTTCTACATACAGTTATATGTTTGTTTTCGAGCTCACTCTATAAAGATCTTACGTATCCCGTCGTATCAGTATCTACTGCTACTAAGACAGCCAGTTATGAGACTCTTCGAAAGTATTAACGACATGGGCTTTGAACACTAACTTTGGAATATGATTTGATTTGAACCCAAAAGTCAAAAGCATGATGCGTTTTCAGTTACAGAATGCTTGTACAGGTGGCCAGAATTGATATGAAATGAGCAACTGGTGCCGAAATGAGTCATTGACAATGCTGTATACTCGTGAAACATTATTAGTTAATGGTTATCATGTTTGCGTGGCTTAATGAAGTAATTTTCTTCACGGCGTCATGAAGTACTTAACATACCACAGCATTCCAGCTAACGATAGTGACAGGTTATCGTCGTAGGTTGCAGGACAATTTTTACATTTCGTTGTGAGGCGTGAGTGTAAGGTAGATTAAATACAATGAAAGCTCGAAGCGAACAGGCGAAAGGTGCACTAGGTTAGTAGTGCTATCCCTCCTTTCAGGATGTCCCACCTGAAGAATTGTCACTCTACACAACTCTGGGATCACGATTCTCTAGTTGATCCAAGCTACGAGAATCTTCGCGATAAAGTTTAGGATCGTTATCCTAAATATAGATTTTGAGGTGAAATTCCCTTCATTAGTTTGGTCACACCGCTTTTCCTTCAATTTGTACTGCGGTGATCTCGCGGTGGTTAGTTCCATTCTCAATAAAAAAAAATCAGTTCAAACGGGAGTTAAAGTATTTTTTAGGGCGCCAGATGACCTTAGTTCGCTCTCAATGAGTAAGTCTTAATTTGTTCAGACAATCAGATGGCCCACGATCGAGGGACACGCTGCAGACGAAAATACCGCAGTTATTCACTAGGCAAACATTCCTTTGTGCTCTCGAAGACAAACACTGACAAATGATAAAGTTGGCAGTCGGCATATTGTACCATCAGAAGAGGGAGATTTCAAATATAATCTTTTATTAATTTACCTTTCTGTCAAAAATCCATCGTCTGGCCTTGAGGTTGCGGTGACACCAGTCGTACTTTAGCTTTTATTCGCGCTAGCCGCACTCATATTCCAGCAAATTTATCACTTTTCGAAGTAATGTAATTTTGAAGGCTTTTTTACATAGATTGAAAAATTGTCAACATTCTTTCTTGGCTATTATAGTCCCCGTCTGGAAATATACCGTCTGGCATTCCGATCAGTCTTTATTGTAGTTACGCACCTGCGCGCTTTAAAACACTTGAACGGGATGATTTTTTTCCTTTTTCATCTGTGTTGATCTTTTAGGCGGCCCACGTGTGACGTGCGTTACGTTCGGTTCGTTTTCCGTCTTTTTGGTTGTGATATCAACAAAGTCAACGAATTAACCCTCGTAAATTGTGTCCTCGACGGGTTCCTTTTGCGGGTTCTGGCGGGTTCCTTCCTACAGCATCCTAAAAAGGTCTATTTAACTTACCGCTTTCTTAGAATAATCTATCCTTTTTAAATGGTCATACCGTACATGGTAAATATTGAAATGTATGTTTCATTTTATCTTTGGAAAAACTCATACTGAATCGAAATTACTTATTGCATTCCGCGCATGATTGTGGCAAGGCCTGTTTCCACGGTCAACTCGGCTAAGTTTAATTGAAAAGGAGTTGAAATTCTTAGTTGTATAGTCTTTGCGCATCCTGTCACGAAAACAGTTCTTTCTTCCGTCTGACTGTTGTCATGTACTCTTCATCATTTCCACAGGACCTCGTCAAAAGACCTTGTAAGCGTTCGTTTAGTATTATTTTCCAGTGTTGACAGTGCAGCTGCAAGTCTTTTGCAAGAGTGTTGCTCAAATCCGGTCTAACAAAACCGAACAAGCATTACGACGTTGTCGTGCTAAACAAGCGGTGTTTCTTTGGTTAGTTAGAATTTCCTCTATTAACGAGCAACCCAGCACCTAGAAAACGTAATTTTGTACCTAAAGCGATTCGCGATGCGTTTCATATACACGATATCGACCCTGCCGTGCCAAATATGGATGTACCAATTTTGTGTGTTAAGCTAAGCACAGCTGAAAAGATATTTGAATTCTTGTTTAGAACACAAATATCGTGGTAACATCAAAGACATTCCTCGATCTAGTGCGTCTGTAAATTCGCTGCAGAATCATTATAAATTTGCTCATGATCAATACGTTTTCACCGTGACATTTTCGTCCCTCTTCCCATATTAGGAAAACTGGGAAGAACGGCCTAATTTCGTGCATACTGGCAACGATAAACCATAGCTGTTTTGTATGTGAGTTAGCGTACTTTGTTTCTTTAACGGGCGGGAAAGTCTTTGCTTACCATCCAGGTTGGGTAACCTTTTCTGTTCTATCTATAGATAGATATTTTACGACTTTTACTGCCGAAGATCGCGCAACTCAATCCCATGGAATAAAACTGTGCTATTTTGAACGATGCAGGATAACACAGATGTACACGGGAACCCTGATGTAGTAGGTGATGCACCTGAGCGAGGAGCTAGTCGAGTCTTTGTCGGCGAGACATAAAAGCAGACGGGATTTCAGGCGAGTACAGTCTCGGTGTCTTTGTTACCAGCACTCAGATCAGGAGGTTAAATCGAAGAGCGACCATGAGTCGAGTAAGGCGAAGACCAGTGTGCTTTTACTTGCCAGATATAGGTAAAGAAAATTTATTGCATTGCAGTAAATGTAAGCTATCAGTCAGTAGTAAAACCAGGACTCATGCACTGAAACAGGTCTATAATGCAGATGAAATGAAATAATATCATAATTCAACGTTCTTCAATGAAATTTACAGTATTGTATATGAAGATGCATCCATAATTTTTTGTATAGTAATTCCTATTCCGTAATAACTATTATTAATAACGTGAAAGGCTGAAACGAAATTTAGTACCTATACTATTGTTTACGTTCTTTTCCGCATTGATCTTTTTGCAATTCGCGACGATCCGCTCTTCATACTAGTACCCGCGGCTTTATTATCTTTGTTGGGGAATAAATTGTTAAGATACCAATATGTTGTCAAATATTTGCACAGAAAACAAAAATTCGGGTCACGGGGTCAATATGACTCGACGTACATTCCTCTATTAATTTTTATATCGTTACGCACACAGAGTATATATAAGTACAATATAAGTTTTTTCGTTAGCACTTCTATTATTAAGACTCAAAATATCCACTACCATGAAGTTAGCGATTTCGTCAGAGGGTGTTAGAAATTGCTGCATATCAAGAAAGAGGAAGTTTAAGTGTGCGACGAAGTATCTGGTATGTCTTACCCTACTGCAGTTATCTCCATTCATCATGGATTACGGATGTGTTGCAAGTCCTCACGAGAGCAAATCTCGAAGCAAAAATCGTGTCCCGGGCAGAAAACTAGGTAAGTATGTGAAATACCAAGCTAGTTATAAAACAGTAAGGTTTCAAACGACTCGCTCTTTTTTTGCGAGCGTGATATACACATATCTAAAAACGCAAAGCCGGCAATTTAAGTAAGGCACGACATTTCGAACCATGCATAGTAAATTCAGTAGCTGCTTGAAAGATAACAACAAGGATAAGATAAATTTGATAACCAAGGTCAATGAGTCATCATGAGTGGAATAGGACATATAGGATGTATCAGGAAAATCATAGAGTCTTATCTTTTTTACGTCCGTGAGTAATGATGATATGGTTGTGGTTATGTTACGTACACGGTTTCCTATTTAATTCACATCGATATGTGGTTATGGAGTCAGTTGCTATTCGTGATGAAAGACTCTTGCTCTTTTAAGTTATTAGCCCCGTGGATTGTATCCAATTCAGGCTCCGATTATTATTACATATAGCGGTGATTAGTTATACAGCGTGTCTAGTCAAATTTGATATCAAAGAACCAACAGCGTGCACATGGTTTCTCCTCACTTCTTATTAGTCTAGTAAAATGAGAATTGCGCAATTTCTATTTTCAGCCAAAGCCCCAGGACTTTCTTTGTCAGATCTAAGAATAAACTTCACTTGAAAGCTGAAACCAATAAATCCAGTAGTTCACTATCACCAAGCTATTATTACTATTTCTTACCTATAGGCCACCCACACTGAATTGGAAAATAATTAAAAATATCCCGCCGAAAAAAAGAAATTCGAAGTCAATAGTTAAAAAAACACGTGTACACGAGCTAACTTATATATTATATTACATGTATTATCCATTACGCTTTGTCTGTGCCTCTAGTAATGTATCAGTTCAATGAACGAAACTTTGGTAAGATATTGAACATGCGGTATTTTGGATCCCATGAGATTTTCTTTACATATCACAAATCTAGTCATCTGAATTTACTTGCTGTAGAACCTATCGAAACATTAAACATTGTTCAACATTAAATAACTTCACTTTACCACTCGTTTTAAATATTTGACGTGAGCCAAAGCAATGTGATGAGAAATTATTAATTTAAAATAATGTATTCAAATGAACTCTACTTTCCTTCATTCAGCAACTAACTGGGTTAAATTGAATTTGGCGTGTGAATAAAATTGTGTAAACATGTTGTATTTTTGATATTTGTCGATTTTTGAAGCGGGCGTGAGACAAACTATCCTCGTCTCCCTCCCCTTTCCTACTCTATTGTAAAATGGAATGTTATTTCTTATTATTTTTCTATTATTTACCTGAAATATATAGTGTAGGTGTTTGGCAATGCTCAACATATAAATCATGTATAAGTAACGTCAGGACAATACTTTTATTTTTCTTAGCCGCTACGATACGCTGCCTCGAGAGCAGTAACGATGTTGGTTGTGATACTTTTCATTGTTTATCAACTCTACGATCGTGCGAGCTAGATGGACTAGCAAATCTGTGCAAGAAACTGTCAGAAACAGCTGGTGGATTTAATCGCCAGGTCGGTTCATTGCTTGGTAGAACATAAATGTTATTTGTCCATTACAGCCTGTTCTACATCTGCACTTAACATCGTAATGCGCTGCTTCTCGGCGTCGTCATGTGATTATAAATAAATTGATGAGTGATTTTAATTCGTCGATTGAAACTCGCTGTGGGTTCATTGTAGTATGTAGTATTTGCACATGCAATTAGGCAAATATCTTCCAATACGAAAAAATACTGGAAAAAGTACATTCCACNTGTATGTATGTATGTGTGTATGTATGTGTGTGTGTGTGTGTGTGTGTGTGTGTATGTATGGCTGTATGTATGTATTCATGTATAGTTTCATGTAATGTATGTGCATATGTGAGTGTGTGTGGGTGTGTGAGAGGCTTCTTTCTAGGTTTCTGAGGATCTATCAGTCACGACAATTNCTCTTCTATATAGTATTTTGCTGGAACAATTACACATGATCGACGAGATTGGCCGTGTCATTTTGTGTGCAGGGGTACCCTATAATAGATTGCGGTGAATTTATTGCATACGTGATAACTACACTGCAACACGAAACCATGTAATACAACCAAAGTGAATATAGTATACCCTTGATCATCCGAAATGCCATCCGAAGCGGCCGCTATCGATAAACTAATCTTCACCTTCCCGGTCGAGGTTCCCAGTGTTGGATAATCCGGGAGGGAGCACTATGAAATACACTGTCAATGCAATAAATTGATAAATGACATCGGAAAGTTACCATGATGTCGCCTTAATTTTAAGTCAAAAAGAAATCAGAACCTGATGAAAATAGGGTAGGATTCGAAGGAATTTCTAATTTTCTACACGAGTCCATAAGTCATATTATGAGGACTGGAAATTCGAGGGTGTATTGTTGGGTTATTGGTATTTTCAATGTATCTATTTCAAAAATCGCCTTCCACACCTCACCCTAAGGTGGGAAAATTTATTTCGAAAGTTTTCTGAAATAGGGAATATTGTTGCACGAACTTCCTTCTTTGAAACTGTGAGCTTGTTTGAATTTATCCTCCAACAGCGCACTGTATGGATAACGGTTTGAATATAATTATGAAATGTTGACCCTTGACATTCGTACGTTCCAGGGAAAGGTTTTCATAAAGAATTCTCTTCGCTGCATGACTGAAGAAATAAAATCAAACTTCAAGACGAAAGGCAGAAAATGCTCGGACTTGGAAGATTTCATTCTGCGGGTTGGAAAAAACTGTTTCAATAATACAGCTGTGTGTAAAACGGCTCGTGGCAACGTGGACAGCTTTAAGAAAATACTTTCACCTAGTGCTATTTTGTCAAAAACGTAAGTTGACTTGAACAAAGCTATTTATAAATATGAACCGGACACGATTCTATTTTTCACTTTTCATTCTACAGGACTTGGCTGCAATTGTTTCAGGCGATTTTATCCTGCGGAGCCGATGTTAATTTGCTATACAGAGATGTAGTAACCTCGACCTTGGGCGAATCCATTATATCCTCACTGAAATACTTGCAAAACGGTGCATCGTTCTCGTTGGCCGAAGTTATGGTTGCGTTGGCTTAACAAATACTTCGCCTTGCTTTTAAGCAAATGGGTAGCAAAATGCATGTATACAACAAGTTCTGCATATTAGAAGAATGCAGGAACTGCTCTAAGTGGTTTTATATTCATGCTGGGAACTGGTACCAAATGTGCTCTTGCCTGTTGGACCCGATGAAATTCTAAAGCGTTAATATTTTTTTAAAAATCTTATAAATTTGATTTTGAACCATGACAAATAGCGTAGATATACAGCATACTTTATACTTAACTGCACTTTTAGCAAGACTAGTTGAATGTAATACTAAGTGTTTCGGGTTACTGTCTTATTTTATTATGAAACAGCCACTATTCATCTTTGCATTAACCTGTATTTGTGGCAATCACCTATCACGTGAACAATTAGAGAATCTTAATGCCTTGTATTTCAAATTCCGCGCGTTTTCCCTATGTCTGGGATAGAATTTCTTGCTCGAAATATTATATTATTATCCTTTTATCTGTAGTCGTGCTTATTTCTTAGTAAGTTGATTTTATAATTGGGGGAGACATGTACGGTCGGAGACTAAAAACGAGGAGGGCATCGCAACAGAGATACAGAATATGTAGACCTTGTCTGCACCTTTATTAAATTCAAAAACAATAGTTGGTGGTAAGGGGTGTAAAACTTTACCTCCCTTCGGGTGCTATCAAGCCTCGATACGCCCCTTAGTTCACCCACCAACAATTCTGCATCTGAGGCAAATTGTGCCTCATCGGCACCTACTAACGGATTTATATATCTACCGCTTGGTGACGACAAACATACAAAATGTACCGATCAGATTTGGAAGGAAGTTATAATAAAAGATACGTACGAATTTCAAAACTCACGTTTTCTTTAGGAGACAATCATTAAAAAGCCTTTGATGGAGTGTAATTTAATGAAAGAGAAGATAACAGCGAAATGGAAAGAACAGCACAATCGGACACTTTTATAATTCGTCTAATTTCTTCATCTCAAAAGAAGACATGTAGCAATGCCGGCAGACTGGTATCCCCGAAATCAGAACCTGTTGAGCCAAAACGCAACCACTAACCTACGTACTCTATGGTTAACTAAGAAGATTTAAAATAAGTTCACCCACTAATTTCTTTCTTCCTTCTCATGGCGTCAAGGAACGCACAGTACATAAATAATACAGGATGCTACAATGCAGATCGTTTCTGGATAGGGAAATTTCCACAGCAATATTGATTAACAGGATATTTTCGTGACTATTCTAAGTTTGTCAATAGAGTATAGTTCTTCTACTGTAAATACCTCGAACCCTGGTAACTAGCCATTGCAATCGCTGACGGTGACCTTTTGACCTCTGTAATTGTAACGCGGAATACACATGTGGTTGCGCAGCGCTGCATGTACTTTAATGTGTACAATATTTACAAAAGTAAAAAACACTCGAATGGGAAACGGTCTCGATTACGGCGCAGGCGACAGAACGTATAATCTGTCTGTTCGTGACGTCATTGTTGAGGGTCTCTTAGCCTATCGACAAAAACATTCGTACGATTTCGCAAGGTGTGCTACGTTAGCCGCGGAGCGCATAGAAAAAAAACATGAAATCGGAATGTTTGTGGATGAATGGTTTTGCGTAGCATCCGAAATATTTCTGCGCTCGCACGATATACTTACTGGTTGGCGAAGAGGTTTACTCACGCACAAAGAAAGTTATCTAGGGCACGAGACAATTTACCAGATTAACTTGCACTTGATTTGAAAGACATCGCAAGGCGGTTGAAGTAGGATAGTATTTTGAAAACCTCGCCAAGTAGCTCGTTCTATAGTCAGGCCAATTCAGTCGCTTGAGCCGCGTGTAGCAGTTCAGAGGCTCGTAGTTTCAAGCAAGGTAAAAGTGACGTTTTTTTGTGATATTCTCAGGAAATACGATAAAGTAAAAATACTAAACTGCAGCAAGTTCTACTCGCATTCTGATCAATCTGTGTTGTAAAGCTGACGGTGGAATTCCATGGAATTTAATAAAGAGTCATTTACATGAAAATGAATGGAAGTTTTCAACTGAAGCATCTCCTTGTATTCGTTTTCATTTTGCAGATAGTTTTTAAATACAACGGTAATTAATTTTGTTTTTTCTATTGCACAATTACAGTGTTAACACTGGAACCAGTGGATTTGGTTTCAATTATGCAGTGAAATAATATACAAAGCTCCACATGGACAGGAAATATATTGTTTATAAAGGAAATACTTAACATTCTATTGATTACTTTGGCAGGATACTCTTTCTTTGTATTAGATCTCTATAATCCTGAATGAATTTGTAAGATTATTAAAGTATTAAAGTAAGAGATTGATGAGATCCACATTGAAATTATTTTACTGGTAGTCGAGAAAATACAATGTTTCATTGAATGATTTCTTTGAGGGCGATTGCAAGAACTTATTGAAACTTATTGTTGCAAAGTGGGAGATATAATTTATTTGTGAGATATGGTCAATATTACCATTCTACAGCAATGCAGCATCTTGCTAAATAGAGTTGGTGATATGCAACTAACCGATAGCAGAAGATCTACATCACTATCACAGTAACCTACCCACAATCATTATTGTGCTAGAAAAGGCAGTACAGGGACTTGTCATTTAAAATGAAGAGTGAATTTTAGGCTGAGCTTATTATATCATAGTTAACCTATTGGGACTAATACTTACTTGTTTTCAAGTACACTCAGGATTAACACTAAGCACCTCATAGAAAGGATTTTTCAGTCCCGCTCCATTGATTAGTGATTGCCCTTTTACACACTCTGTTTTGAAGCAGTGGGTCTTTTGTCTAAGTTCTATTGGGCCTGGTCTCACTCCATTTCAGGGAATACCATATATTTATCTCAAAAGGGCAAAAGTAAGAGCAATAGATGTCAAACAATTCTTTGTTTGATTTCGTTACTTTGCTGATGGTTGTTCATGTCAAACAGTATATCTAGGTTTAACATTATCTTAAGTGGAAATGCAATATGCTTTGAAAATAAGATCTGGAACCAGGAATATTGGAAAATCAATCACCGTACTATATTTAGAATGCGAGCTGTGCATACATATATAGTGTAAGCCGCTAGATATCAATTGTGTATTTTTAATAAAATCGATCGGTCCCAAACCACTCTATTCAAAATTGATCAGAAACACTACATGTTATCTGCTGGTTATTGTTGTCAAAAAGAGCATGTCCCAAAGCAGCTTCCACTCTATACAGCACAAATTTTTACCTAAATTATGTGTGATTCAACAGTGGATTATAAAATAAATATATGTCTTTTTCTCCACAGTTCATGGTGCTGTAAAAAACGAGCTTGATTGTAAATGCGGCAGAAAGCAGTTCGCTTGCGCTCCGACACTCCATGTTCCTTGCACCTGTATTCCAATAGAATGGAAGTGCGACAGCGATAATGATTGTGGAAACCAGAGTGATGAATTAGACTGTGGTAAGAAAATTAATTGCCCGTTATCAGGGATGTAATTGTCTACGTCGCCCGAAAGATTATTCCCACATTCTATTTCCACATTCCATATATTATATGAATTAGTTTCGCGTATCGTACTGTCATTTTTCGTAAATGAAACTGAATCAAATAAGTCTGCTTTACGTGATTTATCGCACAATCTTCGATTGATGGTAGGACAAAAGAATTACTAGTCGTTTGTTTATACATTTGTTTGGCAATCTCAAAAATATAGGAAATTACTTTTGCTTTGGGAATTATTAATTTTGACATGAACCAATATTGGTATCTTGATCAATATTTATACGAGACAATTTGTCATTCGATTTCAATATGAAAGTCGGTGCTGTTGGCATCTCTGCGATACATATATATGTATATATATACATTTAATTCAAAATGAAAGAATTATTTACTTCGCATAGAGTTCACATAGTTGTTAAGTGGTTCATAAATGCTGAATCAACATTTCTAATCCTCTATACAAACAAACCTGAACCTAGTTAGACATTTTGACGTCAGAAAGATTTATCTGTTCGATTTCTATATACATAATGTAATGTTTACAATACAAATCAAAAATTGAGCGGGGCAGGGATAGAAATGAAATTTCAATAACTTGGCTTGCTGGAGTGTTTACAACCTTTAATTGACATAGGTCAAATGAGAATATAATTTTGTTACAGTTTTTCTGGAAGTCCTTAAAATCAAGTTCTATGATACTATGTACTTGATGATATCACCGCAGCTGTGATGACATCATATTACTTATTTGTATAAATTTGTAATTAAGATTCTCGAAATATAGTAGATAAAATAAAATTTTCATTTCCAGTGAAGCCAATCTGCCCTCCTGAGTATTTCCGGTGTAGCAAGGATTTGAAGTGCATCTTGAACGAATGGGTATGCGACAATAAAAGGGATTGTGATGACGGAAGCGACGAATTAAAATGCCGTGAGTAGCACTCTATTTATGTAGCAGTTATATTTAAAGTTTTTTTTACGAGAATATTATGGCTTAGCCTGTAATTAGAGTTCAAGCCGCCTACTATTTAACTAAATTGTGTTCATGCAGTACACAATAATTTTTCATGTAATTACCCGTTTCTGAGCAAATTTCAGCCGAAGAAACTATGTATTTAATTCACTTACACTATACAGGGAAGGTTTTGTTCCATAGACCATAAGGAGATACTTACAAATGTATGGTGTCCACCATTGTTCAAATTTGCTTGTCCTACAGTCATTATTTATTTCCTGCACTCTCTCCACGACTGTGTAAATATATCTCTTGCTGTGGTAGGTAGCCAAAGATTATATCTGTTTGCCTAGTTAGATAAAATAAAGTTGGCAGTATGTTCACAAAAATTGTTTCAACAGGTTCTACTCGCAAAAATTATTTGTACAAGACTCCCTGCAGTTTTACTAGAACCCTGAGGAATTCCTTGCGAACTAAAAAAGGGTTTTGTAAACAGATTCTTGACCACTTGTGATTGAAGTCCACGTGCGGGCGGCAAGCGTTTTTTGATTCCGTAAATTGCGAGTAAACGCACTCATCGGTCCGTGTTTGTTTAAGGCGTCTAATCAGTGTATTATCTCTTCAGTACATAGCAAATTGCTTTGCTAATGTGAAGCCGATATGACGTCTATTTCAAACAGTCATCCCGCAGTAAACAATTCTGTCTGTTAATAGTCAATACACTTTTCGTGGTATTATAAATGTTTTCTGTTCAATAACAGGAACAAATTCTTTTTAGAACATGCAGTCTAAAAAAATACCACTGATAATTTGATGATGAAGTTGTGTGAAACAATAAATCAGTTGTTATTCATATTAAAAGATAATAGAAGGAAACATTGTAAGCATTAATGTGCCGAGTGATAGTATTAAAATTCAAGTATTAACTTTCTGTGATGAGGATAATATTTATTTGTCTATATTTAACATGAAAATTCGAACCAATTAGTGAATGCCACATATAGAAATTCAATCCTATGTATATTGGACCCTTGAATTATGTAGATTTTTTGCTAGGAATGATAATTTAATTAAAATTGGAAGGTCTGAGCTGGTCAAATTAACATTTATGTGAAGAATTTTAATCGCCTAATAAGTACAAAAGGCACATATGTAATTCACCATTTCACTATCATAAATGTGTTGACTGAGTAACTTGATCCGATGAAGTGGAAATATCGAAATGCTATCTCTCGTCAATTGTGGCGTTCATGTCCTGAGGTTAACCAAAATCCGATATGCGAAAACAAATATTGGAGAATTAGCTTTTTCTTTTTATATTTTCAAAAACAATCTCATCGCTTATCCGTTACGACACGTAACTTAAACCGCCGTTGTTGCTCTATCACTTTTCAGCTGCGTAGAGGATGGAAATAATCCACCGAAATGGTAATATAAAAATGCCGTGGAGTAATTTCATACCCTATTACATGCAGTCTATGACTTAAAAACTCTGATCAAGTTGTCTTCAAATTATGAATTATCTTATCCATTCTAAGCGGTACCCGACTCAAGATTTCGACTCAATTATAGTATTTATTCTGTATCCTGGTTTTTAAATTGTTATATATAGCCTCGTTCTAATAGGCACTAACTTTTAATCACACTACTTAGTACGAGAATCTAGAGTGTTGGAGTAATACTGCCAATTAAGATATATGACGAGATTGAAATCAAAACTTACGTGTGTTTATTAGTTTATATATTATTCTAGTTCCTGTTTTGATTACTGTATAGTGTATGACATCATCCTAGCAGAAACTACCTAGCTGAAACTACTCTACAAGTAGTGTGCTAATTTTAACACTTTTGTCCACCTTCAAGTGTAAAATTTTTCTAATGTTGCTGATTCATTGTATGGTATATGTTTGGAATCGAAATTTCGAGCTATCCGACGTCGAGGTAATCGGCTTTTACCGTGTTTACAATTCAAACAATAGAAGTCAAATCTGAATTTGTCAGTTCCAGATGTAACAGAAAATTTTTCTTTTCGATTTACAGCAAAAGAATGACATATCGTTCTTCATGAAGTCCACACAGGTTTTTTCTTGTACTTGCCTGAATGTTGTTCAAATTTTTGTTGGCACCGAAAATAATTTCCATTATCACCGACCCGAACGATTTTGTTTGCTTTTTTGTTATGTCATGGCCTCTTTGTTCTCGTTTTTGTTGGCATGAGTTTAAATGTTCGCTTCTGCAAATGATTTAACTGTAAAAGAGTATATTGAATGTCATTCGCTTCCATAATGTCATTCGCTTTTCTTATGTCAATGTTATGCCACGAGCATGTATTCAGGGAAAAGTTTTCAGTTCGGTTGGTGTTTTCTTTTGGTTCACTGAGTTTGCTCCGGTCTTGAAGCGTGTATCCATGTTCACGCCTTCGTGTCATGTCGGATACTGTTATTGTTTGATTAATAATGTTTGTTTAACATTTAGTGTAAATAATATTTTTGATGTTTCAAAAGCTTCAAACCCTACATCTTGTGTTGACGAATCCGAATTAACCTGCAAATCCGGAGAGTGTATTAATGAAACCTGGTGGTGTGACGGGGACGCGGATTGCTCGGACAATAGTGATGAGGAACAATGCGGTAAGCAACTTGATATAGTAACCGTATGCTGTATTGTTAGCGTTGCTCACGGCACAGTATTCACCCACGACTTTTTGCATACAGATTCCTACGCTATAAATTCCTTTCCGCGAGTGTCTCAACATAGCCCACTTCTCTATTTATATGAAGTTCATGTCCATTTGTGTATATTTATGTAAACAGAACCACATCCAGACACAAATCTTACGCGATTTAATGAAAAGTTCATTTGTATTCAATAATTTTATGTTGACAGGT